>JAINUG010000044.1:2509480-2614480 GCA_029706075.1 Aldrovandia affinis | reverse complement strand
CAGGCCCGAGAGAGAGAGAGGGGGGAGCGGGGCAGGGTGGCCAATGAGGCCTATCTCCACAGGCTCCCCTCAACCATCCGTACTCCACTAAACCCCATATTCACATTCACCAGGTACTCCACTAAACCCCATATTCACCAGGTACTCCACTAAACCCCATATTCACCAGGTACTCCACTAAACCCCCTAATTCACCAGGTACTCCACTAAACCCCATATTCACATTCACCAGGTACTCCACTAAACCCCATATTCACCGGGTACTCCACTAAACCCCATATTCACCAGGTACTCCACTAAACCCCATATTCACCGGGTACTCCACTAAACCCCATATTCACCAGGTACTCCACTAAACCCCAACATGGGACACTTCTCTGAGAACACGTTCTAATAGAGCCAATGAGGCCTGTTGTCTGTACTCTATACAAAATAAATACATCAGTAAAATGTGCCAAACTGATCACTGGAAATTGATCGACGTGGAAAACTGGTAGTTTATCTACCGACTGTATCAGCCTCCAGAAACCTCCTTGGGCAGCGGGCGGCATGAAATCATTGTCAATCTAGGGGGTAAAGAGAAAGCGCAGTGCCCGGTTTCTGACGTGTTATTGGCTTAATCGTCCTGTTATTTATCTAAGGGTATTCAATAATTTGAAACGTTTCTGGCTCCTTTGCTCCAGAAGACAAATGTGCTGCTGACGGTGGCTTGTGCGTTATCAATCTGTGGTGAAAGCGAGGAGCAAACTGCCTGCTGCTTATTTGCAGTACACACACAGGGCTTTAAATGTAATTCTCCGCGATTGGTTTGTGTAGCACCTGTTGTGCAGTGTAAACTAAGTGAAAAAGTACAGCTAATCTCGCTAGCTTTCCATTTTTATAATCAAAAGATATTAAACAACCAATTTACAATGACAATCTTGCTGGTAAATATTTATATAGCTCGCTTTGAAATGTACCTCCAACTCTTTTTTCGGTTTTACAATCAGGTAAATATAATTCACCTGAAGCAATTGTACGTGGTTGCGGACTTGAATCCGTCCGTGTTCCTCCGCCGTCGTGTTAGAACTGGGCCCTCGTGAAGAAGATGGCACAGCGTCAAAATCGCTGCCTTAATCGAAATGCACTATTGGTCAGCCCGCTTCCACCCCGACCAAACGAGACCATCAGCAGGAATGTGCAGGCCGCATTGGCAATCATGTTTACACGTTAATGCGGGCGATGGAGAAATGCAGATTGATGAACACGCTCTTTTGACCAGCTGGCTAAGCTGTCCAGTGCTTTAAGGCCCCCCCAAAAAATGGGAATGGACAGAATCAATGTCATTTAGCGACGCTTGAGAAACCTTTATTTATTGACTCCTGTAATTAAATTATGATGATTCAAATAACCTCACCCAAAGACGTTCTCACTTTGGGCTACCTCCTGCTGGGGCCTTGAGCCGTCTTTGTTGCTCAATCTCGCTTTTCTCTGGAAAAGGGCGACGGTAACAGAAACAGGTAGCTTTGCGTCTTCATTTAGGAAACACATTTTTAAAGTAAAATGAAAAGGCACACTGTTGCATATGCATGGACTATTTCAATTTAATCTATGAATAATAAAGGTACATTGATCATTGCTATTTATCATATTAGAAATGCACAATATGAATACAAGAAAGAAACATCTGTTTTTCACAATAATCTAGCCTTAAATGGAAATAAATTAGAAAGAATGGCTATACCAATTGCCGGATAGTGCCTACATTAATTATGCTAGATATATTTTTGCAGCTTGGTCGATCTCATCACCAAACAATATTTGTATCTAGTAATATTTCAATGTACTGGACGTGAATATGATCAAACGTGTTCACCACTTCTCTCATATTATTATCTCAACAGATCACATTATGTTATAACTTCCTGGCAGCTAATCCACAGAAGCCAGCATTTTAGACACACTTCCATTTTGGAATATCCCCTTCGTATTTGTGTATCCAAGTAGGGTTATTGTTGCAAATACCAGAAAGTGTACAGACACAATTACACATATGAGCACTCGTCATATATGACAAACGTCGCAGCAAGTGCATGCACAATTTCAAAGTGCAAGAGATAACTCCTCTCTCTACTCCCCTACACACAATCACAGACAATATTCATACAAACACCAATATCACATAGCTAAATAAACATACCACTCATCTACAAGCACGCATTTGTAGCAAAACTTGTTCATTACATGCACCTGTAAAAAAAAATTGTATAAATAAAAATGTTAATGTTGTGAAAATTACTACTCCATTTTAAGTGGTGGATCTCAGGTAAAAACATTAAGATTCCCAGTGCACGTGTTGCCACTGAACCGAGAACATTAATATGAAAAATATGTATTTTAATTAGCAAAATGGAACAATATTAAAGGCTCGTTGGCAGGAAAGTAGCATTACTTTTTCATTTTCATCACTATTTTAATACCTGACTTGGCAAAGATTCACGTAATAAAATGAAGAAACAGGAAAAAGTCATGGGAAAAATATTCATTACATACTATATACGATTGTAATAAAAAAGAAATATGAAAATAAATGATATTATATTTGGTATTTTAATATATCTTAAGCCTGTAATTTAAATTCCAAATCAGGTATAAACACTAATAGAAATTCCCTTTACAACTGGAAGCATTACAGCAGAATTTTATTTCAAAAGTTGTTTGCTAGATTAATTATTATTACTGGAGTGCATCACGACCGCTATATTTAAACCAGTGTTACTATTTTCTTTAAAGACAACAATATGAAAAGCACATCACGTAAACTGGAGGGGGAGGAAACAACATATAAGCACTTTTCTGATTACATTTTCACCAACATAAAGGAAAAATGCGAAGAAGAAAATAGGGTTTTGTTTTCTTTGCAGTTTTTGCTGCTCCAATGAATACAAACTTTGTCACAGATGGTTCCCAAAAACCAGCCGTGAGTCCCCTCCTCTTCTGCCCCCCTGCCCCCCAAACACACTCCCTCTCCCTGTGTCCCTCTCTCTTTCGGGAGTCTCCAACAGATTTTAAAAAAACTGCAGTAGTCAATGGTTTGGAGAAGGGAATTAACACAAAGGGCTTATTTCTGTGTGGTTCTTTTCAAGGCTCTGAGATAATGTCGATCCCGTGTTTTGTGTGTGCGTTTTCGGGGTCACGGAGGAGGGCACATTAAACCACCGGCGGCAAGCTGGTCATTTTGCTGCAAACTCCGGTGGCAATTTCCACCTCTTTCTTTCTATTCTCTCGCCTTTTCTTTCTCTTTTAATACACCACCAGGGTCTAACAGCCCCTCCATGAGAAGCTTTAAGGCACCCCTGCCATTATTGAGACCCCAGAGTACTTAACTACAAAATGAGAAAGGAAGAGTGGGTGTGTGTATGTTGGGGGGTGGGGGCGCTACCTTTACCCACTTTCTCCCCACTCGGACCAGATGAAGGGGGAAGAGAGGGAGGGGAAACGGCAGCCTGTGCTGCTACCCCCACCGCCCCCCCCTCCCCTGCCAAGATGAAAGCCGCGTCCACTTTAAAGTGGATTAGAGGAGCAAAATACTGAAACAATGGGAGGTGAAAAATCAAATTAGGCCCTTAAACATCAAAAAGGAGCCTCCAATAGCAGGGCTTCCTCCTTTCTAATCTGTTTACTTTTTCAGTGAACGATGCGTTCACAATCGCAACCCCCCCCCACTCCCCCACCCCGCCACAAGGCAAAAGCAAAAATACAGTAGCGGGAAAATGCCTTTTTATTTTCCACGTGGCGGCCGAGGAGTGTGTTCATCTCGTCCTTCCTGCTTGCGCTCGGGTGTCGCGGGGAGACGGAACTCGCCGTCCGCTCGGTGCTGTCGTGGGCCCACACGCTCGGCCCGGCGAAGACGTTCCCTCTCTGCAAGCTGGGACCACTTCAAAACCCACTTCCTCCTCAAACAAGGGAGCAGCTCCAGAGCTGAAAGCCACAGGGTTTCGTGTTTTAACCAGGACTACAGACGGTGCTTTTTTAGCGAGCCCTTTGTTGCCAAAGCTCAAGCGCCCGTAAAGAACTCCTCTCACTCCGGATCGTCCGGGTGGCACCGGGGTGTTCCCGTCCTCGCAGAACGACCCGGCCCGGGGCCCGCGCCGCGGTTTGGAGCCCGGCCGAACCCCCTCTCTCCCCTCCCTGCGTTCTCCTGCTCTCGCTCTCTCTCCCCTTTACCCCTTCATCTTGAAGGGGGCGACTTCCCAGTGAAAGAATCCCCCCATGGTGCTCCCATGTTGCATTGTTCACGCCCAGCCTCCAATTTGCTCCCCACATTCTGCCACCGCGTCCAGAACGTTACGCCGGCTTAAGAGACAAATCGCGCACACAAAAAAAAATCAGGGGAAGAGAAAAGGCAAAGCCCTTCACAGCGAAGCAATTACCGCCGCGTTTGACGGCGGCTGCTGCCGCGGCCCGGGCTTTTGAAGGGCCGGGCCCCCTCGCTCGTCCCGACGCTGCCCCGCGCTTTACCACCGCACCTAATAGCCATAGCGCCAGCGATTTCTACGCTACAAGACATTAACACGGCTACTACACTCCCCTACAATCCCCCGCATTCAAAAGAGGGGGACAGGAGGGGAAAAAAGAGAGAGAGAGCGGCGGCTCGCAGGAGAAGGAGAGGGAGAAGATGCCACCGGGAAGGAGGGATAGTGTGTTTTATTAGAGATCAGGCGCGGCAGAAGAGACGGGACACAGGCCCGGCGCGCCGCACGCTGTGGGATTTCACCGCGTCCATCATCTCACCCCTAAACTGTCCCGCTGCCGGCGCTGTGACCGCTGTCCGCGGCTCGCTGTTCGTTTGGGCTGAAATGCCACACACAGGCCCAGGACGCAGGCAGGGCCAAGCCTCGCTCAGTGGGCCACACAGCGCAGGGGAGTGACATACACCTAAAGAAGGGAATTGACCTTTTAAAAAGAGGGTGATGCAACGGACCGACAACGACATCCATGCAGCTGGGTGCGATTTTGAATTGTCGATTCGCAATTAAGCGCTTGCCTTATGTCTGCCAGAGACTTGGAAAATGAACCAACAACATCGTCGCTGCATTTAGAAACGGACGTGAAAAACTGATTTTAGTCAGACAGTAGAAAATAGCAGGCTTATAATAATGTTTTGGCCATTCGATAATAATCTTGGTTATTGTTTCTCTGATGTTAAATGTAAATTAAATTTTTGCCTAAACTCTTTCATGTCAACGACACCTCCAAGCATGGATGCCGGAGCAGTGATGCTGTGCTCCTGGTGAAATGTCCATTTCTAAGCAAACAGGGAAGCGCGGGGAGAGTGATGCTGAAGCACAAATGAGAAGGCTGCATGCAGAGGCATGAGTGTGGTCCCTGAAGTAACAGGAGACAAGCATGGCGGCAGGAAAAGTGCTTTCCAATAAGACACATCTCCCGCCTATGGGCGAGCTCACTTTTAAAGGCATCACCGTGATGCGAACACATCTGCCTTTGTAAAAAATAAAATTAGAATTTTTCATTGAAATTACTGGAAATTTGGAAGTTTCCCTTGGGAAATACTGCAATCAAAGTCACCCTAACATTTGTTCAAGCGTGTCAACCTACAACATTTTCCGTACCTATCTGCATATTCATGGAATTACTTAAACCTTATCATTATAGTTAATTTAGTACAAATAAATAAATAAATGGATAAAAAACTATTTGGAAATTAAAATAAAAAATCGAAGTATTTCCAAATGTATATTTATTCTCCATTTGTCATAGTGAATTACAATTCAGCATCGTGTGCATGGTGAGTTTATATGTAAATACGCATAATGTTTTCCGGATAGGGTCATAAGAAAATAAGAATTTCACAACTGCATGGCACTTTGCAGAAAAGCAGCAGGAAGATGCAAATTATGATTATGGAGATCGATTGTGACACACCCCATCTCATAGATGCGGAAACAGTTACCTTACAGCGATTCTCAAAAACGAAAACAAATGTACCAAAACCTATTCGTGTCAATTTGAAAAAAACTAAACAGATACGCAAGTGTGTGTAGCCTCCTTCTGCAACCACTGCCAATATCGCGCCCCATGCACCGCGCTCGAGAGCAAGCGCTCCCTCTTGCCTTTCCGTTTCTGCACCACTTGCCCACTGCCGTCGGCAGGCATGCAGAAGGAAGACAGCGTTAAAGTGCGCAAACATATGAAAAAGCGAAGAATAGGCCGGAGGTGAAAAGCGGGGCAGATGAGAAGATGGGGGCAAATTCACACTCAGTCACTCCATGAATACCTACAGCGAAAGTTCGTCACAAAGAAAAACCGGGAGGCAGAATGGGCGCCTGCAAACAGAAGAAAGTCGAACGCACACCCCCCAACCAATACAGGGCGCAGGCCATTGAAAGCACCATCTGTGATTTGAAATGGATGAGTGTTTTGTTGTCCGTACTTTTTTCTTTACAAAATGGTGGGCGCACCGAATGGGTGTAAACCTATCAGAAATGTATAAAGGCCATAAACAAATAATCGTGAAAAGACCCCACACTTCAGTTTTTTGCCCACACATATGACAAATTACATGGGGCAAGTTGGCACGACACAGAAATTAAAGTAACAAAAGCTTAGAACGCAGACGCATTTTAATCAGGCCACTGCGAGTTGCAAATGAAGAAAATTAAATGGGCAACAATTAAATTCCGAGTTTTTTAAATGTATGTTATTTTACATCAAAGACATGGTTACAAACACGGCAGCTTATACCTTTACAGTCTAGTAGCATCGACAGATTCACTTAAAAAACACTTGTATCTTTATATTAAATCGTCATTAAATATCACGTTAAAGAAAGTAAATAGGCTATTACAACATAACGGTTCTAATATATTAATTTATATTTACACAATACATGTATTACTTCCTCTTCTCATTGGTATCATTACCATTGTCACTACTAGTAGTAGTTTTAATGACAATAGGCTACTACTACTAATAATAGTAATAATAATAATAACAATAATAATAATAATAATACGACAAAATAAGCAAGTGGATCCAGAAACGCTTTGGAAAAGATAAAATATGTTCAACTGCACCACTAAGTACAATCCAGAATAATGTATTACTTAGGAATGGATATATCATGCTGAACATGAAAAAACAACTCCGTTTTCCTGCTGTAATCTTCAAGTATCCAACTACTTCCTCGGGTGACATTTACTGAGGATCAGCGTGTCCCGGGTAGCAAATTCCCTTCATATTGATCGCCTGGAGAAATCCTTGCTTCCTTGGAGCAGTCTCCGGCAGACTTCAGCACAAGAACGGGCTATCAAAATTGCGTTATTTTCCAGGGGACACCCATTTACAGAGCAAGAAGCATGATCGTTTGAACACGATTCAAGCGAAAATAAAGTATTTGTTCAAGCGCCAATATGTCAGGAAAACATAATTTTTAAAATAGCGCAGACGGGGAAAAAAAGGCCAGATACACATGCATATTTACGCAAAGGACCAGGGCTTTGTAGCCTACTTCGTTTTAAAACAGACACAGTCGCGTGAAAATGACAAAATATTTATTTGCGTGAAAAATGAACACCGTGCATCTCCTTTGGGATTTCGTGCATTGCATTGTTTCAGACTACAGTGCCATTAATCTGTCATTAATATTTTTATCAGTAATATTCCCCAGGGTGAGGTGTAATTTTTAATAAAAAATGATCTATTGGTATTGTCTCGGTGTTTAAATTAGTTACGGCTCTTCCTCTCCTCTCCTCTCTAACATACCTCCCCGCGCCTTGTTTACCCACACATAAACTCACGCTTCCTCCCCCCCCCCCTCAGCCATCTTCAGCTGTGGCCGCGCGCGGCGGAAGAGTGTTCGCACCTCGGCTCGAGTGCAACATTTCATTTACAACCGATCGTTGTCAATTAATTAATGATCCATCTTTATTCACACAACCCAATTAGCATGAGATAAATATGTATTAGTCATCTTGTTTCACAGACCCCCATATTCTTATCAACAGGGTTCGCTGTCAACGGTGTTAATTTGCATCTAGTGTAATTTAATTGAGTGTTAATGAGATACCTTTATTTGACACATCCAGGTGGCACGTTGAATTGCCACATTAAGAACAACAAGCTTTTGAAACTAAGGGCCATGGATCGGTTTATTTATTTATTTATTTCCTGAATACTAATTGATGTTATATTATACGAATAAAAAAAAGACTAATCATTTAAATATATACAAATAGGCTAATTACATACCCAACAGCTTTCACATCGTTGTACAGTCACGCAAATCTAATAATTAGACTCAACATTTGAACTATATCCTGAATGAACAAGCAATACGTTACTGCCGCATATATTACCTATAACGATAATTATTTATTATGTATCTTCAGGTAGTCCCAATCGAGACCTGGCTCACAGGGCAGTATGATTACCTTGCAGACAATATAATACAATTAGATTAAAATGACAAGGGTCCGGACACGCGGCACTACAGGGCATTAGGCCTATCGGTCCAGCGATAGATGGGAGTCTGATCAGAAAAACACCTGCATTCTTCTTGGACATAATGATTCAAGCTTTTTTTTTTCTTTTTTTATCATCGGACGACAGGAATTGCCATTATTATTTTTGTAATGGGCGATACTGGAGCGAAATAGATGAGATATGATTTCCAAAATTCGGTGCGATTTTTTATTTTTGCATTTAAAAAATCCGTGAAAAAAGGATGCTGTATTGCGATGGTCCACATATGTTTTATTAGCACTTTTCCTTTTAAATAGTTTCTATTGTCAGTATTTCAACATTTATTAATCAATAAGAGGCACAGTGAAAAGGCAAAAGCACCGGAAATTTTACAATAATAATAATAATAATAATAATTGTTATTATTATTGTTGACAAAATATACTTACATCAAACGAACAGGCAATACAATTCTATTTAATTTAACCTTACAAAAATGTAGAATTCCTTCTGTTCTCATATAATGAACATTATAGCTATTTCAGCAGCTTCGTTTACATGAGTAGACGTTAAAATAAAATGATAGACTTTGCGAATGATTTCATTCCATAAGAATATTGACAGAGAACTATTACAAGACACTGAATTACCTTCTGCCCATAAAGCTAAATCATGCGAAACTTTAAAACATATTGCACTTTTTAAAATTTGGATCCTTGCCGGACACTTTCATGGCAGTTTAATTAAATCAAATCAAGAAACATGCTTCATTTGTACCCATTAAAACTGTACTTTATGGTTTAATTCCAAAAAGTGTCACCCAAGGTCAACGACTGAAAGAGAAGCCAATGGCTTTTAATTAAGGAGCGACAGTGTTTTACTGTGTAAAGCTAAACTGTGTAAACTAACTCGCGCCTGCGAATCCCGGATTCATGCGTGCCGGGTCAAACAGCGAGGGTCTTCCAGAAACCCGCTCTCACACGGACATAATCATTCATTCATAACTCATTCTCATATAATGGGCTAGGGTCAATGAAAAGTTAGTAGTAGGAAGCCAATGTTTAAAATGTATCTGTATTTTTCATACGTTTTAATTTTTTTAATTTTTACTGTGACGTAAGATTTGCTTGTAAAGCAATCTATGTGTGTGTGTTTGTCTGTCCGTCTGCCTACTTTAAACAGGAACATTTGAGTTTTTCTAAACGCTTATTTTAAGATAAACCGAGTGCAGTAATTCTAGTTGTATAAAACACTCAAGTGTGCAATACGATATGTAGCCACACTCAGATTACTGCATATACTTCAGTAAGCACCAACTGAAGGGGCAACATCATCAGTTTGATAATTACATTCTATGTATATTTTAACCAAATGCACCCTAACAAAACACTTAATTAAATATACCTAATACTTAAATCTTAAGGCTTAAGCGTCACATATTGATGCAAAATTAAGGGCATCTTATTAGTGTATGTATGCCTTTCTTTCCAACAAATTAGTCTCAATATTGCAGGGGTAAATATGTATTTTTATAAATACACGGTTATAAATTCCTATTAATCATGCCTTTGATTAAAAAAACCAGTATGCAATAATAATAGCAATAATAATAAAAACTCTTTTACACTATCATAGTATATTTATCTAAATTATAGTATAAAATAATTAAAAATACATATGACAACAGTGATGAGAGAGATGACAAAAGGATCTATCTGTTGCTGCACATTTCAGATGTTCAGTTATTTTCCCCACTCATCTTCACAGCTCAGACGTTTCCACAGCGCGGCCTCTCGACCAGCACAAAGCAGTGAACGTGGGTTCACGCACATCTTTCATATGTTTCCCATTTTCAGGGGCCAGATAACAGAATCATTTCAGAAAGTGACAAAATAAAGAGGTGTGGGGGGAGGGGGAACCCCCTCACTGACGCTGTGATTTTAGGTGGAGTCCAACCCGAGAGCGCAGGCCGGCGCAGGTCTTATGAAGTGAGTTAAGCAGGAATCCGAGGGGGCTTTATTGACCGGTGCAGTTTGCGGAACACTAAATTCTTTGGCGGGACAATGAGGTGAATGTATGAGAAAGGGGAGCGCGGTGTGGCCCGCTGGTCTGAGCGCCGCTCCACGCTCCGCGGTGCTGTGTGACCCGGGCGGCCGCTAAGTCACTTGACCCCCCGAGGTCTCGGTCCCACCCTGCTCTAATGCAAAATGACAGGACCCCCCACCTCCTGCGCGCACGCACCCACAGACACACACACACGCACACACACATATATACGCACGCACTCACACACACACACTCACAGACACACACACACACAGACACACACACACACACACACGCACACATACACACACGCACGCACACACACACACACACACACACACACACACACACACACACACACACACACACACACTCACACACACACACATATACACGCACGCACTCACACACACACTCACACAGACTCACATACACACACACATACACACACACACACACACACACACACACACACACACTCACACATATACACGCACGCACTCACACACACTCACATGCACCCACAGACACACACACACACACACATACACACTCACTCACACACTCACACTCACAGACATTCACAGACACACACATACACACACACATATATATATATGCACGCACACACATGCACGCACACACACTCACACACTCACACTCACATACACACACACTCAAACACACTCACACACATACACATACATGCACACACACACACACACACACACACACATACCCTTTCACTCATGTTCACAGCTTTCACAACAGCGTTGGAATAAGAATGTAGCACAATAAAAAAAGAGAAAACCGCATTAAAAAATGAAAGCCTACTCAAGTCTGCTATCTTTCCGCACGTTACACTGACGACGGCTCTTATTATGCACAGCAAACTTCATTAGAAACAGCTGGCTGTGATGCACAAGTGCATGTTGGAGGCAGGGGGCGGGGAAAAAACCCCACCAGCTCCTAATGGATGGAGGTGCGAGGCTTTTTAACAGCAGCCAACCGTTGCCATTAAGAGATTAAAACACCTTTTGCCCCAGTCAGTAATGCATGTCTGCAAACTACTTCTAACTTCTATAAACTGCTCCAAAATACTGAGCGCCAGGCATCTCAACCCATTTGATTTACCTTGTTGTGGAAGTCTGAGGGACCACAGGAGGGGTCGGGGTGAAAGCGGTGACGCAATGGATAAGCGGGCTGGGAGGGGCCGGGCAGTGGCCGCATGACTGCACTCCCAGAAGCCTCGGCGCCCCTCCTTTGTGGTTTGTGGGACGGGGAAGGGTACGGTAGGGAGGGGGGGCAGTTGTTCTGCCATGGTTGTTGGCTGGGCCTTTCTGATTTCACGGCAGGCTGGGTGGTGCCATTGTGCGGTCGTCATCCTCCCATTCTGACTCGCAGACACCCCGCCCGCCCCACCCCCTGCAACTCCAGCCAACTGACAACTCCACCCCCCACCTCACCACCACCACCACCACCACCACCACCAGCAGCACCACACACTCTCACACACACGCCTCTCCTCTTGTTCCACTCCTTGGCTGGCGCTCCTTGGGGGGAACTGCTCCCTCGTTCCTAGCTCAGCCTATCCCGTCCGGATGCAGCCCCCCTCTCTCTCTCTCTCTCTGAGCGAGTAGAGTGAACATCTCAACCATCCCTCCCTCTCCCGGCTCCTTTTCATCCAGACAAAGCTCCTCTCCGGGCTCCATCACTTTCGGTTCAGCACTCTGTACTCTGGCACTCACGGTTAGGCAGTCCTGTGTCAATGTGAATTTTTCCCCAACCCTCTTTTTTCCGTGCGATCGCGGCTATGTGTCCCACCAGAGAATAAAACATTACTAAACTATAAACGCGTACATGCTGCTGACAGCTCCATTTCCCATTCAGGGCAGTAAATACCTCGAGCAAAAAAACGATGGCGGTGGAATTTGAAACTCCATCGATAAACACGCTTCTGAGAACGTCTGCAGCCTTTATTTTCTTCAAAGGGTAGAGCAGGGATACATAACGTTCGCGAGGAATCGCTGCAGACTTCAGCGTCAACCTAACGCGGCTTGTACAATTTCAGATCTCTTTCAGGAAGTGCAGGGGGAAAGAGTCGTTCTGCATCTTGCCTGAGGTTCAAACCACACCACACGGAGAACTGAGGGACTGTCACATTCCACGCTTGTAACAAAAAAAGAAGGTAAAAATCAAGCATTTTTACATGCTTGGCCAATGCCCCTATCTAGGACAATGAACTATGTTTCCACTTTCATGCAGGAATGCAAAGAGTAAAGCTGTTCAGTTCAGTTGAAGCACCTTCCACTCAAGAAGCACAAACCCTGAGAACTAAATCAAGATTAGAACTAACAACCTCCTGGCCACAAGCGCGGTCCCCTAACTGCTACTGCGCTCTGCGGCCATTTGCAGGTGGCTCATTCACCACTGGGGAAAGAGCAAATGAGCAAACGTGTCAGTATCACTGAGTGATTATCTCCCAGGGAGGGAGAGAGGGAGCAATGGAGAGAGTGTGAGAGAGGGAGGGAGGGAGGGAGAGATTATGAGAGGGAGAGGGGGTGGGGGGTTGGGAGAGCTGGGTAGGGTGGTGTGGTAAAGGTGTGAGTAGTGTGTACCGTGGTGAGGAGAGGAGCCCTGCGCTCAGACAGCAGTCCAGGCCACTCTGCTGGAGGGCGCGTACACGGATTCGGTCGGCCACAAGAAAAAGAGCATAACACTGTTGTGACGTCACCACAACGTCAAAGCAACATAGCAAAGATGTCACGTGTCGGTCCGCTAAGGGGAAGAGACACACCGCCAGGCTGCAATTCAGCTGCCAAACTGTGGTTATAATAATAACTCTTTATGAAAAATAATATTTTCAGCCCGAGACACTCAGCTTCCCTCCTCATTCTGAATTTATGCTCTACATTAGTTTTTTTGCCAGAAGCAGTTTTCACTGAGGTGGACTGCCAACCTCGAAATTAAACTGGATCACGGCGTACGTTCGGACTTTAATTGTAAACGCAGCTGAGATGACAGCCGACCGAGCATAGTGGGGCTAAAGCAGCAGAGGGAGCGTCGATTTTTGGCCCTGGCGGAACGCGGGGGGACAAGATGGCGGAGAGAAAAAGCGAATGCTGTTCTCCATCCCTCCGCCCTCAGAAAAGCTGTATATTTGTTTGCGAGGAGAACCTCCCTTTTCTTACGGTGGCGAAAAAAAAAAAAAAAGTCTCGTTTTTTTTCTCTCTCCCCCCTTCAACAAACTCCCCTCTCTTCTCCTCGGTGTCTTCCAGCAGGCTGATTAAAATTCAGCGGTGACGCTCCCCCCTCTCTCTAAATAGTACTTAATAAAATGTGAGCCTGTGGGTTCTGACAAAGGGCCCTCTCGTCAACGCCGCTACGTTTCCATGAGAGAGGTCCGGTCGCGCCGAGAAATGGCTTCACGGGGACTTCATTCTCAGCCGTGCGCCGCTGGGGCCCGAAGGGGGGGGAAACACCCCTCACCGCCACACCCAGATCACGGTCCCTCCGTTGCTCCTTCGGCAAGGGCGACGGGGCGGTGGGGAGTCTCGGGACGCCACTACTGCGCCACTCTGAACGCCGCCACTAACGGGAACCTAGGAAGCCGCTTCTCTACATTAACATTTACATTTTACATTTTAGGCATTTATCCAGAGAGACTTACACAGTTTACATCTCTTTACATACGATCCATTTATACAGCTGGATATTTTTACTGAAGCAATTCAGGTTAAGCGCCTTGCTCAAGGGTACAACAGCAGTGTCCCCACCTGGGAATTGAACCTGCAACCTCTGCGTTTCAAGCCCGGCTCCTTAACCGTTACGCTAACGCCGCCACCCCGCGTACGTGTGATTATGTTACGGCCGTTTCTGTGCGCGTGGAGAAGGACCGCGGGGCCCGTAAGCGTCCGCCCCATCCGTGTAGCAGCCCCAGAGCAGTGGCTCGGCGGGTCGGCCGGCGGCCGTGGCCTGGGGCCAGCAGGCAGCCGGTGATGCTTATTCTGCTCACCCTGTCACCACCTGCCTCAATTACCATTTGTAAAAACAGCGCAAATGTGTTTCATTAAACGTGATTAATGCCTGGCGTATTAATGAAACACTCGCCAAGATGGGAAATTAATGAAAGTCGCGAAGTAAAAATAGAAGCAGGAATTAAAAGTAGGGGATGCAAAGTAATTACGTCCAAATGTTTTTTGCCTAATGCTAATGGAGGAGTATCGTAATTGCAAAGGAAACATAAAGGCGTCGCGCACACACGCTCACACACGCACACTCACACACGCGTGCGCACACGCACACACACACACACACACGCACAGGTCGGCGCGTCAGTCAGACGCGTGCACACACGCAAATCAGTCAGACGCACACAAACGGAGACGCGACTACCCTGTTCTTTACCCTGTTATTGCTGGGCAATTCTAATAAAACTGTTTTCAAATAAAACTGTGCTTGTTAATCAGTCAAGAGACTCACTCTGCAAAAGGACATAAAAGGGGAGAATTACAGCCCTCATCCGAATAAATGAAGTTTTCATACAACGAGCCTCGGTTAATAATTGAACGAGCGTGCCTTCCAATCGACAAGTGGCTCCCTGGATCTGGCCAATCGGGGGGCGGCGCTGCCCGCCACGGCGCACCGGAGCTCTCACGCTGAAGAGGAGGCCCTCGATCGAGTGCTACCTGCCGGCCCACTCCCCACTCCACTTCCTGTCAGCCGAGACGGCGAGCTCACGGGCTCACCGGGTGACTCCGCGGGGACGGACTCAGGCGCATCAGGGCTAACAAGCACCCCAGGAGAGAGAGCGGAGAGAGACTGTATCAGAAAACGGCCCTAACGACCTTGCAGTCACTTGTAGACACTACAGACCTTTCTGCTTCTTCCCGACTGACGTCAGACGCTCGAGCCCCCCCCAGGATGATGACCCCCACCTCCCCAGCTCCTCTCAGCATTGCTCTGTTTCAGTGCCTCTTCACTCCAGCAGAGAGGCGCTGCCTGTTTCACAAGCTGCGAAGGCAAAAATGGCCGCCTGACTCGGTGTGGCTGGTATGGGAAGGCCTGAAAGAGGCATTTTGTAGTTTAAGGAGGGAGGTAACCTTGTATTTAATGACAACAACCCATTTTTTTAACCTTTTCGTGAATTAGTAGTAAGAGGTGAGGGTGTGTGGCCCCGTCCTTTCATAAGACAGATGAAAAAGATGAAAAGAAGTCTCTCCATCTATCTCTCCCACTCTGGCCTGGAGTAAATGGGCATTTAAATTTGACTCGAAATGGAATGCCAATGTTCGCTTTCTTTTCCTTCACAAACACAGCACGGTGAGGTCAGCAATCGGCAAAATGACCTCGCCAAGCTGTGTTTGTAAAGAAAAACAAAACAAACACCTGCATTTTTGTCAAAGTGAAAGTCAAAGTTAAGGACAAATGTTGATTGAATCCAATCCTCTCTCTCTCTCTCTCTCTCTCTACCTGCTTTTCCCTCACTCCCTCTCTGCGTCTGTCTGTCTCTCTCGCCTCGCTTTCCGTTCCAATCTCTACTGAATTACTCACAGCCAGTCCTGCACTATGCTTGATTAAGTTTTAATTTGGGCAAATCACCGATCGGCAGGAGGCCAAGCAGCGAATCATATGGCCGGTGAGTAAAGCACAAGATGCCTCATTATGTCTCGTTCCCGCACGCTAATCTGCTACACGCCAGGACAGGGGTGGGCGGTCACCTAAACGCTGCTCGCCGCTCGCCGCGTGGCCAGGGCCTGCTCCCTCTGCGTGACACGCACGTTTGGGCGTGTCCACGCCCGCCTCCCTATCGCGTCGGGGAACACGCCGCCACCGCCCGTGGCGTCGCCTCGAACGCGGGAGGGTCGCTTACCTCTATCATCAGAGAGGCCAGCACAGGCCTCAAATCACAGGGGCTGTGGTGAAAAGTGCATGTTTCGGCCTACCAGAGGGAGCAGAGGCGGTGGCAAGGGCGGAGGGAGGCGTGTGCGCGTGTGTGTGTGTGTGCGTGTGTGTGTGTGGATGGAAGCTTTGAGATACTGTGCACCTCGAAGGCCTGCTAGCCTCACCAGTATCAGAGCTCTGTGATGAAGACTCTCCTTCCACCGGATATCCACCTCAGACCCAGAACAGAAACAGCACACGGCGAGCGACTCTGGTCTCTGAGCGCTTCTCAAGTATCGTTAGCGCCCAATCACGCTCCGACGCTTCCACGTCTGCCGAGACGAGCACGCGGACGTCAAAAAGGCCTACCCGTCGCCGGCCAACCAACAGCCATCCGACCGCATTCGGTCTCAATTCCCATCTCGACGATAACTTTTCAATAATCGCTCCGCAACAACGAGGCGTTCATTCGACGCGCGATTTTAATAAGGCCAAATCAAGCGCTTCCCGGTTGACTGGATTCGATTGGCTGGCCCGTACTCGGTGAGTGGCGGCGCGGCGCGGCGCGGGAGGAGGCGGGCCCTGGCCTGGTCTGGCCCTCCGAGCCGAGGATCAGATTTATAGCGGCTCCCAGGGAGACTGTCCTACACGGCCTGCCTGTTGTGCTGACAATAGGCCAGGATTAACGAGGCCTGCCAGTTTCCCGACACTACACATCTCTTTTTGTTCTCGTTAAAAGCTCCCCTAATTAGCGCAGAGGGGCTCGCCGCTATCCGCTATCACTCAGGCACACCGGGCGGTCACCATGGAGAAGAAGACATCATTTTTCTCTGGCTCACAAAGGGCCCCTTACAGGTTCTCACAATATCAGCTCGCCGTCTACGGCTCGTAGCGCGGACGCCGTAGATTTTATTCACGGCCTGTGTTGCCTTATCTCGCCCCCTTGCTTTAATGAGATATAATAAGGGGAACGGTTTGTAGCAGCACGCTGCTCCCTGTTTCATCTGCCAAACGTGGATGTCTCACTGTCTCGCTCCCTCCCTCCCTCCCTCCCTCCTCCCTCCCTCTCTCTCTCTCTCTCCAGCTCCCACTCAGCGAATGAATCATATCTCGCTCTCTCCATATGCTAACACCCATGTAATTACCAGCCGCCTTAAATAATACAAGTCCTAAACCTGTCGCTCGGATCACAAGCAAACAAGGCAGGCGCCTCGTAACGAGGCCGTCATCATTACAATTAATTGATCGCAGGAGCGGGGGAGAGAGCAAAGCCGTGAATTAATTCGGCGCGGGGGGGGGGGGGAGGCCGGGAAGGCCAGGGGAGGAAGAGCGGGGAACGGCGCGGGGGCCACGCCAAGGGCCCACCGGGGGCCCCACGTTGTCCGTGGCCCTAGGTTTTCACGGCTACACCCTCCCACCCACGTTTGCCCCCCCTGCCGCACGTCTGAGGCTGTTACCCCAAGAGCAACGCGTCCCGGACCCTTTGACAGCCCCTTCGCCATCGCCGTATATCAGCCTGAACACGGTAATGTTGTGTGCATTGCTAACTTGCACTGTGTGCACTGGACTGTGCTTCATACTGTACATTTCTATTATGAATTGTGTACCCTCGCACACCATGCTGTTGTTTTTAGAGTTGGGACTTTTTTTTTTTTTTTTTGCTTCTTTCCTTTCTTTCCTGTCCTGTGAAAATAGAGCAAAGCTAATTTCTCCCCCGGGGATGCACAGAGGTACTTTGTTCTGTCGCTGTGCGTCTATGAGCCGGCTGCTCCATTGTTAGTGCCCCAGGTGAAGCTGGTGAGGCCAGGCGTGACCTCATCTAAACTCGGGGCTCAGTAGACGGCTGTGTTAGATTCATTTCGGAGCATGAGCCGGCCACAGGGTTTAACCGGCAGCCAGGCCCAATTTTCATTTGGGCTTTTTATTTCTTTTCGCACGAGGTGAATGTAGCCCATAAATAATGGTGTGGCATATCTACCGTGGGCTGCTGTTTTTTTCCCCAGCTAAAGCTGATGAAATCCTTATTTTAGCTGCCATTTTTACATGAGTTCCTAGTCCATGTCAAAACTCACACTGCCGTCTGAAATGTATTCAGGTGTACGGGGGGGTGCATTGTGGGCCACAGGTGGATGTCATCAGAGCAGCACAGCGAATGTGCTCCTGAATTCACAAGCTGATGTCTCATCTAGCTTTCCTACTCACACACCCCTTTTTACCGAGAATGGAAACTGTGTGTGTATATGTGTGTATGTGTGTGTGTGTATGAGTGTGTGAATGTGTGTGTGTGTGTGTGCTGCAGGAGGGGTGTATGTGTGTGAGTGTGTGTGTGTACTGCAGGAAGGGTGTGTGCATGTGTGTGCATGTGTGTATGTGCATGCATTTGTGTGTGTGTTTGTGTGTGTGTGTGTGTGTGTGTGTGTGCTGCAGGAGGGGTATATGTGTGTGTGTGTGAGTGTGTGCGTGTACTGCAGGAGGTGTGTGTGTGCGTGTATGTGTGTGTGTGTGTGTGTGTATGTGTGTGTACTGCAGGAGGGGTGTATATGTGTGTGTGTGTGCGCGTACTGCAGGAGGTGTGTGTGTGTGAGAGGTGTGTGTGTGGAGGTGTGTGTGTGTGTGTGTGGAGGTGTGTGTATGTGTGTGTGTGGAGGTGTGTGTGTGTGTGTGTGTGTGTGTGTGTGTGTGTGTGTGTGTGTGGAGGTGTGTGTGTGTGTGTGGAGGTGCGTGTGTGTGTGTGTGTGTGTGAGGTGTGTGTGTGTGTGTGTGTGTGTGTGTGTGTGTGTGTGTGTGATAGTGTGTGTGTGTGTGTGTGTGTGTGTGATAGTGTGTGTGTGTGTGTGTGTGTGTGTGTGTGTAGGGTCCGGGGGGTATACAAGGACAGCTCTGAAGCCCGAGAGCCCCGGCTCTCGCCACGGCATCCTGCCGGCTCGCTTTAGCGTCCGCCCCTCTGCTGATGCCTCTAATTTATCACCCTGCTCTTTGATTGATCCTCTTCTTATAGGTTGGGGCGCCGCTGCTGATTTTGCACTAACGGAGCGGTGGCTGAGCAGAATAAAGTATAGCAGATGTGTGGCTGGCAGTAAAAGTGGAGGGGACATTTTTTGAAACGTATTAATCGCCGGCCGGGATGGCTCTGAGTGTTGCTGACAGCCCATTCGCCTCGGTGGAGAGCCAGGACACCTGCAGCAGACCCTAGCGCACCGCGCCGCGCCCACCCAGAATCACAATCACCCCACCTGCCAGAGCCCCTCCTGTGTCAGCAGGCAGCGCTGCCAACGTGAACGCCCCTGTTTGAGCGCTTTAAGCCGCTGGTCTAGCCCCGCTGCCAACGCCAAGGTGAGACGGGAATTTGTTGTGTTTTTCCCCCTCGCAAACAGAAAGAAATCATCCATCTCCTTTCTCGGCTAATATCTCACGGATCTGCACCACGGCTCATAACAGCGTCTTAGAAAGCGTAAGAAGGCTTCGTATTACGCACTGCATCCCTTAACGCGCGCCGCTACTTCGCCGTCGCTTCCTGAAAACGTCCGTATTTTGAGATAAGAGGATTCACCGCGATGCCAAAGGTGCACGATTTCAGGCAGTGTTCCAAGCAAACACACCGACGGGGGGGGAGCGAAAGTGGTTTAGTAATTTCGGTAATGTTCAGATTACCGCAGACCTCGGCTCGCGGTCGTCCCAGGTGAGCGGGTCCAGTTGGGCCCGGGCGGCGGATTGGAAGTTTCCGGAGGTATCCGCGAGGGCCTCGCGAGGACAATAACACTTCGTTTGCCTTCATTTACTTTACGGCTTGATGTTCCCGCCGCTGCCTCCGGTCCTCTATATGCTGAGGCAAGAAGGGCAAAATCCCCACCGCGCAGTCGATACAATTTTACGAGAACGGAAAAAATAAAACGCAACAAATAAAACGTTACGCCGCCCACCCCCTCCCAAAAAGGGACAAGCCGCGGGCCTTGTCGGCCTAAAGACGGCCTTCTGAGTGAAGGGTGGAATGACCACTGAGTCAGGGGTCTACACGGAAGTGGGAGAGGAGGCAGGAGGAGGGGGAGGGGATGGAGGGAAGGGGGGAATGGAGGGGGGCGAAAGGGGGGTGGGAAGAGGGTGTGTGGTCCCAGACAAGCGGGCTCCTGGGGTGTTCCGCAACAGTGAGAACAGAGGAGGGGAAGTGAGAGGAAGGAGACAAGGTGGCGAATAAGAAGGCAAGGTGACAAGGCATCAGGGAAAGTGCAATGAATTATTTATGAAGGCACTGATGGACAAGCTGAATAGAGAGAGAGGGAGGGAGAGAGAGGGAGAGAGGGAGAGAGAGAGAGACAGAGAGAGAGAGAGAGAAAGTCTTTCATGTTGGAGTCACACCAGCCGCCTTGTCCTGAGACAGTGCGGTGCACAGGGGGGCTTTGATCAGAACAAACCCATTGACGTCCGCAGAGCAGGAATAACCAAATTTTCAAATGTGAGAGAGAACCCCCCAAACGCTGTGCATAGGAACCTCCCCCACCCACACACACACACACACACACACTCACACACACACAGTTCACAGCAGGACAACTCCCGCATCTCTACACCAGCCAGCGCTCACCCAACACACTCTGAACTGACCCCCATTTTGAGGAATATTCCATAAAAGGATGTCTCGGGTTTTTTGTCTCGCGTTTCGTTTTTGGCCCCCATTTCTTTCCGTACCCCAGCGGGGCTCCGTGCTCCAGCTTGCGAGCGTGAGGCCTGACCGGTCTGGGCGTGGATGATGAATATTTAACCCTTGGCTAGTGGCCGCGGTTAATTTGTCAGCCCGTGGTTAAATGCCACCATTAGCATTCTGGCTGGTTATTGACGGCTGGGGCTCTGGCGGGGGATGACAGATGCCTGCTGCGGGGACGGTCCAGATGAGACAGCCGGGTCGTCACGGCGCCGTATCGACAGAATATTATTAACACCGGAGCGGCCCGGGACGACAGGGCCTAGGGGTGAAGGAGGCCCGGCGGAGCCCTGGCAACGCGCGCGTGAGCCGGTGACACTGCGTCCGTCAGAGAGCCCCCCTCACCCACCCCCGTGACACCGACAGGAAAACACGCACGCACTTCTGTGTTCCCATCATCACCACCAATTTGTCCGGGTTTATCAAATTTAACAGACATTTACGAGAGCGACGCTTGGAAAATTGACCGTTCTTGTTTGTGTTTCCTTATTGAACCGTTTCAGCCATATAAAGATATTCAAAATGTACATTGTTGACTTTTTACAAAAAGCTATACAAAGATAATATACAATACAATAAAATACAAAATATAAAATAAAGAGAACACTTGAGAGAATGAAGGGTTCTGGTAATGGGTTATGGCGTGGGGTGCATTTTCCTGGCATTGTTTAGGTCCACTCAACCCCTTAGAAGGCAAGAGTAAACCATAGGCCATGTCCCTCTCAGTCACCAGATCTCAACCAAATTTAACACTTACGGGAGATTCTGGACCAGCGCCTGAGAAACCTTTCCATTTTCCACCACCATCAACAAAACACCAAATGATGGAATTCCTAATGGAAGAATGGTGCTGCATCCCTCCAATGCAGCTCCGGATACTTGTAGAATCTACGCCAAGGTGCATGGAAGCTGATCTGGCAGCTCCTGGTGGCCCAACACCCTATTAAGACACTTTAAGTCAGTGCTTCCTTTATTTTGTCTGTAGCTTGAAAATAAGCCCTAATCCATTTTCAGGGAGATGCTTTTTTAATGTCACCGCATTGTGGTTGGGATCCATCTCCCTGCTGAATGAGGTCTGTGTGTCTGCCTCCAACGGCTTGTGTGTCAGCACTCACACCACTGCACTCACGTCACCTGGAGGGGCCGCAAAAAACACACACTTCTTAACGCCAGGGTCCCACCATGGTGCTTAGCATCACTGGGCGGCAACTGCATCCCAGCATGCACCCTGTTCTTCAGAACACGGTGTTCTGATCTCCGCTCTGCGTCCATGGGACATCGGCGGCTGCCCCCTTCCAACGCCCTCACACCGCACGGCCGATAGCAGCGTTTCGCAACGCCTCCGTGACTTCGCAATGGCGTCGGATCGATGGCGTAAGTACTTCGAGTGTTAGCTGGTCCAGATAATGCTTAAACGCACGTGCTCTAGTGCTGTGGGAATAGCCGTCGACTTAAAAGTAAAGAGTGCAGTGGAGATGTTATTTTGAACTTCTCTCTGCGTAGCGGGATAATATGCAGAACACATTTTGCGGCTGATTAAATTATATACGGTTACCCAGGGATACTCAGGCCCAGTCCTGGAGGGCCATTGTGTCTGCTGGCTTTCCTTCCAGTCAGCCACTTAACCACCTGATTCAACTAATCATCGATTGAAGCAATTTAGCTTCCCTCCCCTGTTTTCGGAGCGGTAGTGGTTTAGAGAGGACCCCGGAAATCGAGCCGGATCCGACGAGGGAGCCCGACGCCCCCCACCGCGCTCCGAACGCTCGTAAATGTTTCACGCGTCCTCCCAGCGGGGGAAACACACTTTCCGTCGAAGGAGCGGGGCGAGAAAAGATTTAAGTTTGCTGGCACGGGCCGAAAAACCCAGAAAAACTGAAAACACCACCACGGAAACTGACAGGGACGCGCTACCTCTCCGAAAACATGGCCCTGCTGGTCATTAGCGCTGTAGGGCTTGGCGGGCCTTACTGAACAAACAAGGTCTTCCGAAAAAGAAAAAAACGTTTCTCCCCCCTCTCCCCTCTCCACCCCACCCCACCCTGGTGGGGGTCTTGCGAGGGAGAGCAGACGGATGATAAAAAAAGGAAAGGCCCTTTAATCCCTGTCACCTGCTATCTGCCGGTCCGCCATTACTGCGTCTCCGCTTCAAAAGCCCATCGTTCCCCCTCTCGGAGCGCCGCGCGTCGGGAGGAAATGAAATGGAATGGATTTGGGCGGTGACATTGCGTGGCCTTGGAGCGGCTCCGGATCGAGGGGCCCGATCAACTACAAGGGATCCGTGATCCGGGCAGGGAGGAGCGGGAGATTGGTTGCCGATAGCCCGTAAGCCCTCTCCCTCGCCTCGACGCGCGGGGGCTGTCGCTGCTCTTAAATGAAATTACATCATATTTTAATGACATTAAAAGTCGTTTCGGGGGATTGTGTGAGTTTGATAAGCCCCCCCCCCAGGGGAACAGGGATATACGTTTTACTTAAAAAAAAAAATAAAAGCCGTGCTACAGTGAGCCTACATTCCCAACTGAGCCCCCCTCCGCCCCCCGCTCTCTTCCCCAGCCACCCCAGCCCCCTGCCATTTAAAAAGAGCACTGGAAAATCAATATCTCTCTGCATAGAGGTCATAAGGGTAGTTGCTCAGGGAGAGGTGACAGATTTGCTCTCAAACACCCCCCCCCCCCGCCTCAAGCTACCCCATCCCACTCCCCCATCCCACCCCAGAGGAATTCTGTACATTTTGCCACCGGGATGCGATATTACACAACCTGCATCGAAGAACGGCCAGAGGAGCCTGGAGCCAAAGTCCCCCCGATACGGGGACAGCACGTCGGCTGCCCGGAGACACACACTACTCAAAAACACACCTTCGGCCAGCGGCGAGGGAAACCAGCGTTCCCATGAAGCCTTTAAAAACATATTTTCCTTTTACGTTGCTGCTATTAGACTGTTATTTTTGTTATTAGACCTGGCTGTTTTTAGAACATTTAACCGTTTAAAATGATTTCTCTTTATTTTTAAAAATGTTTTGTCCTATATAGGTCCTATTGTGAATCATCTTATATATTTTTTGCATCATTTGTTTGAATCATTATTATTATTATTGTTTTTTATTTTTTGGGAATTGGTTATTTTGTTATTGTTTATCTTTTTTAATGGGGTCTTTTATATTTTGTAGTTTTAAGTTTTGTTTGTTTAATATTCTGAATGGTATACTTTTCCTGTAAAATGGTCTGTCTGTTATACACATCAAAATATTTTCAATTTTTTTCTTCAATGTTTTGTTTGCACTACCTTGCTTGTAAAATGAATTGAGTATACAAATTCATTATATTATTATTATTATTATTATTATTATTATTATTATCATCATCATTATCATCTACAGTAGCTTGCTTCTAAAAAGCGGTCTTTCTGCTATACACAGAAATATTCATTTTTTTAAAGATAGGATGTTTTGATATTATGAGAGCCAGGAAACATTACACAACATAATAATTACATCTCGTTTCACATTTTTCTTTTGTTGTGTAATTGTTTTACAAATCAATGCAATTTACAAACTGCTGGAAGATTTCATTTCCTGTCTATTGCAATTATTTCATTTTCAGTTTCTGGAGGGATACCAAGACGACCAAAACCCTGTACAAATTGTTATTGCACATACAGATGCTTATCAGGAAAGCATAACAATATACAGATTGATGTTTTAATTAAATAATGGCACATTGTAGCCTGTGTATCGGCCATAAACCAAACAGCTTGATTTTTACATCGGAATTGAGTTATCACATATTGATTCGATTAGCGATGATAAAATGCCCCAGCTTTGACGTAAAATAGCAGGGGGAAAATAAGCCCATATAATCTCAATAGATGTTTGTCTTAGATTGTTAAATGCTGTAATCAATGATGTAAGGCCGACATACGCTGGTTTTATATGACGTATCCAATGGCAGAGATAATAAGAAGCCGAATCAATACGCTCGAAATGAAACGATAAGTTAAAAAGAGGGAGGAGAGTCCGCGCGACGGGGGCATACTGTAGCCACTCATTGGTAATGAATACTGCAGCGAAGGTTGATGACTGTAATTATCAAATTGCTGTTTTTAAAAGGCCATTGATTGATGTCATTAACTCGGTGAGTGTTTACTGATTGCGGGCCTCTTCTGTTTCCCCCGTGCCGGGTCCAGAGAACTCCTGACACATCTGTTCTGATTAACAGGGGAGGGGACGGCCATCGGGCTGCTAGATCAACCTACTTAGGGCTGAAGGCCTCGCGCGCGCTCTCTCTCTCGCGCGCGCACACACACACACACGCGCTCGTGCGGCGACACCTCTCTCCAAACAACAGGGCCACCAGATTCAATTATTTCAACAGCCTTTTTAGACGGCGGGAGAGAGCAGCGGTGCGAGCCATTACGATGAGAGGGGAGAAGGGTGGAGGGGGAGCTGGTTAAGTGCCTGCATTCACAATTCCTCGCTGGCTGCCGGCCCCCCGGTAGACCCTCTTCACGGGGGTCCATGGCGGCTTCCCAAGGCTGCCGCCGTTACCGTGCGCGCCGCTGTGCCGTGCCTGGTCCAGGGCCCTGCTGGTGGCTCATGGTCTCTCCCCCTAATCTGCTCAAAACCTCAATGTCTCAATGTTGGAACAACAAACGGGCCTACACAGACCTGACAGGAGCACCGCAGGCAGCCCGGCCTAACTAACCCAGAGAAAGAGAGAGGGGGTGAGAGAGAAAGAAGGAGAGAGAGAGAGAGGGAGGGGGAGGCAGAGATGGAGGGGGAGAGAGAGACAGAGGGAGAGAGGCTAAGAGAGGAGAGAGATAATATTTTTTATTTAATCTCGTTTCCTACATTACCATGCTTGGGGAAGAATTACATACAGATTTTCAAATGCCAAAAGGGCCTCTTTTGTTATGATTAGATTTGATTGAGACAAAAGAAAAGAAAAAGGAAACGAGGGAGGGAGGGCAGAGACTCGGAAAAGGATTTAAAGAAATGTAAAGTCAGGCGGAAGAGAGAGTATGAGAGACAGAGAGAGGGAGGGGTGAAGGAGGGAGAGGGACTTTGAGAGAGGAGTAGAAAGACACAGAGAGGAAATAGAGAGCGCGGGGAGGGGGGGGCGGTGCCCTCCTGCTGTTGCGACAGATCCGTCTTCCCCACCGGGTCCCACCCCTGTCCCCCTCGGCCCCCACCTTTATCCCGCCTCACCTCCACGGCCCGCCACACTGCAGCCCCGGTCACTGAAAATAAAATATTCCTCTCTTTTTCCTCTCAAAGGAGTGCTGTAACCACATCCAAGGACACTTTCTCCTCCCCTCCCCTAAGCTTCGGCAGAGACTGATCACCGCAGTGAAGAGCAAAAAATAACAAAGAAAGATGATTAACAAAAATACTAATATGCCACGAGAGGCGGTGACAGATATTGAATTTAAATATGAGATCGCAGCGGAGCAAAGATGCCCAATTAGAATGCAAGACTGAATCAATAGACGTGCTGACAGATAGATTACAAAGGTAAATACATGATACATGCCGCTAAATAATTAATTGGACTGGGGGAATTTAGAAAGACAGTGACATGGCGGTGGAGGAAATGGCAACACTTTATAATGTGTGTCAGCAGTACGGAGGAGTTGTGCTTATGCGCGGAAACCCGCGGACGCCACGCCGACTCCTAACGAGCCGCGAGATGCCGCGATCAAGCGCTCCTCACCGAACGCTTCCTCAAACGTGCCACGGATGCTCTCCTTCAGGGGGAAATACCATTGCGCCGGTCCAAAGTGCCAATAACGTACATTCGGCCAAATTTTCAAACGTCTTTTTAAAAAGAGTTTCCTCCGTGTGTACAATGGGGCTCCGGGGGCACCGGCGCGTTAAAATGCAGTTCGCATTTGACATTTTTGACAATGCCATCAAAAGTGCACAAATTCCCATTTTGTTTTACGGTGTCATCTGTTGAACAGCGCCGTACCGCTGTGTACAGTGCCTCGACCCCCCCCCCCCAAAGGGCCCGCAATTAGAATTCCACCATCGCCGGCGGCGTGCGGCATCAGCATGGCGGTTTGAGGAGATACTCCAATAAAAGGAGCCCGCCGTAATGGGGGCAGAGCTACTTTATCTGCCGTTGTAAAAGACTGTGTCACCGCCGTCGTGATTAACATCCCAACCTCGCCTTTATCCGGGGCGGGGAAAATCACGACCGCGCGTCGCGCGTCGTAACCGAGGCCGCGACGCCCCGGCCTCCGCTGGAGAAAAAAAAAAAAAACGTTAAAAATAAATAAATAAATAAAAGCGTCGCGCGTGATGTATGTGCGCGCGTTTAAACGACCGGCTGTTTAGGGGAGGGGCCGTCTGGGATCAAACGGTGGGTCTCTGGCCACCTGTGCGCTGGAGGGATACGGATTCCAGAGGGGGGGGGGAGAGACACCTCGATGGCCCGAGCAGGCTGAGCAGGGGGGGGGGAGGGGGCCTTTGGCGGACCCCGGGTCTTTCGGACACTCTGGGGGGGGAAGATGCCTTTCAACACATCTGCATTAGGTTGGAGGGAGGGAGGGAGGGAGGGGGAGGCTGCAGGCAGCGCTGCTGGAATATTCAAAGAGACAGCGGACCGGCTCCCTGGGAGAGAGAGACCCATAAAAACAAGGCGGGGGGGGAGGGGACCCAGGGGTGCCCTTGCCTCGTGGCACCGGGGGGGCCGCCCGGGAACAAAGGCCGTGCCAGCTGTCCGATTCTACTGGGCCCGCTGGGCTGCTTTCTGGGCTTTTATTGCAGGCGGGTGACATCACCGGGGCTGACCCTGGGCCCGGGAGAGAGACGGTTACGAGCGGCAGGCTCGCGGGCCGGGCCGGGCCCGCTACGCAGCTGCGAGGGAGGAACACGGCCGTCGTTAACGGCCGAGTCTCAGGGTCGCCGCGCCGAGACCGCGGCTCCCTTTAAAGCGCCCCTGCTGGACCGAGGGCCCGGCGTGCCACAGGCTTCGCTGGTACTCCATTTCTTTTATACCGACTGACCCCGAGCGTTAGCACGACGCTCTGGAAACACTGTGGCAAACGCAGGGGACGGCGTGGCGTGCGAAAGGCACACTGCTGCAAAACGAGCGCATTTTCTTGAGTGCTGTTTACTTGTCCGGGGCCCCAGCTGCTCCTGAGGCGGGCGTTTCTGTCCTTCATCTCATTTGCCCCCCTGTTCATTTCTCTAACAGTGGATCCCACGGCTCATTTCAATAATGGAGGCTGCCCACCAATCTGTGTCCAATTCAAGTGCCCGAGTCAACAAAAGCCCAGGCAGGAAGCGTTAATCCGTGATCCGGGCCCCGCCCACTGCTCTTTAACACATTCATGACGGGCGGACAGACACCTGCTGCCGTCAGCAACCGCCCCCCCCCCCCCAATACCCCCAAAGCCCACATCCCGCGCCCACAGCGAAAAAATGCTTCCCTCGTCTGCCGGCAATAAAAAGCGCTCCCAAGCCAATTGCTCCGAGACAGAAAACAGTTATTTTTCAAAACGTGAGACAAATAAAAAAAAAAAAAAAAAAAACCTAAAAACCTTGTGTGACGCAGCAGCCCGTGTGCTGATTATATGTTATCAAACCGTATTTCACTTCCCAAAAATACTGCACTAATGATATGCAACGGTGAACGTGATAATCATGCGAGCAGATCTTTAATGGGCAAGCTTCTGAGGCAGGTGCGCGTGAAGGCCTGCTGCTTTGAGAAAAGCAGACTCGTTGATTGACGCGAGATTCGGGGCAGGAGAGGCCTGAGAGGGGGTCAGGCCTGCCTCGTCCAGCGGGCCCCTGCGCACGGCCGGTGAAAAACGTGCGCTCAATTGAGATAAACACGCATCGACCGCAGGGGCGGAGCAATGCTTGTGGCCCGCTCGTCCTTTATGTGGCAGGATATGCCCGCTGTGCGCTGATAGAGCGGGTGAAACACCCGCCGCACCGGATTGCTCGGCCTTTGCGAATGCGTTATCTCAGATCAGACCACGGCTGTCACCATGTCCGGCCTGAGACACCGAAGCTGGAGAGAGGGTGAGGGTGAATGAACGCAGACAGAGGGGTAAACAAAGCCTTAGAGGCCAGGGACAAACAGAGTGTGGGGTTGGGTGGTGGGGGGGGTAGCATGATGGGACAAGCCTTTTAACATCTGGGTAAGCACGGCTGGGACCCGGGCGGCAGCCTAATTATTAGAACACTCTTACTTAACTTAACCTCGCCATCAGACCGTGACGGAGAGAGGGGGGAGGAGGACGAGAGGAGGGGGGAGGAGGGAGGGGGGCTCCAGATTTCGTGAGGATGACAATGTTTATCTCCTTGGAGGCTGTGGCTGTTTAACTCCTCGCCTGCCGGAACGGGACAACGGCTGGGGCGACGGAGCCTGATCGTTATCAGGCCTGCCGATTTGTCCTCTGGCACAGCATTTGCTACGCTTGCATCACTAAAAATACACCCTCTTTCAACAGGTTCTTCAAAGAGGGGATTACTTTAGAGCTTCTGTTGATATAAGTGCTATTAGTACAAAATTGCCTAAGCCCATTGCTGCCTTTGTCTATTTGTCCCTTGTAATATAACGTATGTGTACTAAAAAAACACACTAATACTAATAAAATGAAGGTTTTGACTGCACGGGGATTTCAGTATTGCACAAAAGAGAGACCAGGCCAAACCCGTCCTACGAGGCGACTGATTCCAGCGCTCGTTCCAGCATGAGCTCACAAATATTCAGAGGAACGATGCGATGGGGTCTAGTGTTCCCAGAGTTTTCCTCATTTTTCATCCCAAAATTTCCCCCAAATTCTCTCCTCCCATCTCTCCCTCCTCCCTCTTATCTGTATCTCCCTCCTCCTCTCTCTTTCTCTCTCCCTCTCTCTCTATTTCTGGGCGTCTGGAGGCCTGCAGGTCTGAGGTTCAGCTCCCTGTTCTGTTATTGTCTCCGTTCCACACAACTGTTCCCCAGCTCCCAATATCTCCCGAAGAATAACAAACACGCTGTGGTCCCGACGAAGACATCTGCTCTTTGAAAAAGACGACATGTTTAAACAGCTGTCAGAGCCCACTGCTCTTTTGAACATTTCTGAAAACGAAAACGGCAAAATAACCCGGCCGCCCGCGACAGATCCGCGAGGCGAGATCAACAAGCACGTCAGAGCGCGGAGTTAGTCAGACAGACGGAGGGGTAGGCGCTGGCAGATAATTGGGAGCCAAAAATAGATGGATGGATGGATGGATAGATAAGTGACTAGAAAAACAGACAATTGGGGAGATTCGGAGAAACCAGGAATATGTAGACAGCTCTGTCATTACAGCGCGGTTGCCAGGGTCCATAATTAGGAGGCCGTGTTTTAAAGGATTGGCGTTCCAGGGGAGCGGCTGATAACGGCCGATTGAGGGGGGGAAAGAAAATAAAGGGAGCCGCAACCTTATTGCGTTTCGCTTGCTCGATGTCGATGCAGCGGGGCGTTGAAACAACGGGGGCACGTAAGTCGTAATGCGCGCGTAACGTTGAAATCGGGGCGGGGGGGGAGGAAAAGCACAGATGGATTTTTAAGGCTGAGCGCCGGTCCCTCGGAGGACAGCCTGCGGGGCGGACAGGTCCGGTCCGGGCGAGGTGCTTCCAGCCCGGGGTGTGGTGGGTTAACGGGGCGCCCTGCCAGGCACCCAGCGGCACATAAATCAGCGGGAATTTATGGAGACAGGCCGAAACGGCTCACGGGTGGGTCACGTCAGGAAGGAAGCCCACGTGGTCACGTTCTGTTGTCTTAAGGATTTTTCTGTTTTATTTCGGCTGCTCAGGAAGGAAGCCGGGGTCTGCATTTCGACTCAGACCCCCTCCGCTGATTGCTCATCCCCTCCTTTTCTCGACTTCTTTTATCTCTCCTTTAATCTCTCTCTTTTTCCCTCTCTCCCTCTGTCTGTCTCTCTTTCTCTGCTCCGTCGGCCTCCCGAGCAGGGCTGCTCTTTCTCTCTCTAAATGAGACTGTGTGCGGGAGCTCACTGTCCTGTGTCGGGTTCAGTCCCTCACTCTGCCATGCTAATTAGGGGTGACGAAAACTCACCACACACACACACACACACACACACACACACACACACAGACACACACACACACACACACACACACACACACACACACACACACACGCACAGACACACACACACACACACACACACACACAGAAGCACTCACACACACACACACACACGCACAGAAGCACACACACACACACACACACACACACACACACACACACACACACACACACACACACACACACAGAAGCACACACACACACACACACACACACACAGAATGCGCGCACACACACACATACACATGTACATACTCACAAACACACATGCACACACACACACACACACACAAAGAAACACACTCAAATCTCCTCATAACTCTTACAAAAGACAAAGAAATTCCACCCACCCGGACTTACCCTGCAGTTAATTGTTTTGTAGCGTTTTCCTCAATGCCAATGATGTGACTCAGATAACATTTTGATTGACATAATTCCATATGTTCACAGCCATACATATCGCTCAGTTTAACTCAACTGAATCAGATGGCTGCATACACCATCAGCTCGTGTTAGCGGCATCCAGCAGCGAACTGTTTAAACGTGTGTCTGACACATACGAGCGGCTACAACACCCCGCACAATGGCCGCCTTTAAGATAACGCTTAGCGATATTTTTCTTATGATGCCGCATTTTACAAAGGGCTTTAATAGCTGACAGAACGAAGGTAAATGAAAGTGTCTGATGCTCCACTGGGAAGATTTGGAGCTTAACACAGAGAGGTCAGTGTTCTCGGGGTGACAATGCGCAGCACAGTATTCAGTCAAGAGGAACCCAATTTAAGTCTCTTATATAAAAGTGCTGGGAATTCAATTGCATTAGAGCTCTTGGTGGCCGCAGCTTTAATCTAATTAGATACAGCTCCCATAGAATAAGAAGAGAGAGAAAAAAAACTGCTTCCAGCCCTCAAAATCCGTCCCCCCACCACCTTCTTCCTCCCTCAGGCAGATCCTGACTGGCGAGCCCTCGTGCCATGCTGGGAATCTGGAGTCCCGACGCTCCCCCGATCGGGACCTTAACCCCCCCTCCGAGACCGGGCCGGGGAGGCAGGGGCGGGCCGGGGCGCTGGGAGAGCTCGCTTTACTCTAATGGTATGAATGTCAGCTTAGCGCGGTGGGCGAGGAGGCCGGGGACCGCGTGGAGGAGCTGGCTGATCGTGAGGCAGCTCAGGACGCGGCCGAGGCCTAGGCCTCTCCCCGCTGGGTCCCGTTGGTATAACCCGGACGGCCCAAACGGAGTGGCCTACTTTCCTCTCTCCCCAGTCCTCCAGTCTGCCCGCCCACGCGCGCACTTAAAGCTACCAAACTATAAACAACTTTCCCCAGACTCTTCCCTGACGCAACCCCTTGATACGGAGCAACTCTCGCTCTCTTCTCTCTCTCTCTCTCATCAGCTGTCAATCCCGGCGCTCCGGATGCCTCTCCGTGTGATCAGTTGCCGCCCATCCCAACCACCTCCCCCTTCCCAATCCCTGATTTGATCTGCGTCTCATCTGCTATGCACTCCTCCATAGGGAGAGAGCTGGGGGGGTCGGATCTCTGTCTGCGCTCCCTCCCACACTCACGGTGCATCTCGCCGGCTCCCAGTGTGCTAATGAGGCTCCCGGTCTCATTCACAGCAGAGCCTGACGCGTTCCCGCCAGTCTGTCGCACCGTCGGATGGGGAGCCTGGGAAGGAGCGCGTGCGCGGGGCCTAGCGGCGGCCCGCCCCCCCGTGGCATGGCGCACATCGCGTTTCCCACCTTCCCTTTGAAAAGTTTGGAGCCCGCCATCCCCGATTTACATGCACAGCACGTCTGCACACCGACAAAGGAGGGGTATTTTGTTTTGTTTCATTTCATTCTTCTACATCTTAATTTTTTTAGAACATAAGAATACATAATGACAAGAACGGGCCGTTCAGTCCATCTAGGCTCGTCACGTCCTAATCTAGAGTACCTAAAGAGTATCTAGTACTGCGTCTAGGCTTTTTCTTTCTACGCTTTTTTCCATCACCTTTTCAAACAAGCTTGAAGGCTTTTGACCTGAACACCATAAATCAGGGAAATGCACTGAACGTGAGCTGCACTTGCTACTTGTCAGTTTGTGTCAACAAAGCCGAGGGACAACTTTATAACAACTTATTATATATTATATTTAATAATAAGTTATATATTATAATTTATGTATGGCTGGCGTCGATCGAGCCAAGTCTTGTATCGGGTGGAACATTTCCAGGAAGGAAGGCAATAAGAATTAGGACACCAGAGGAAAATCAAATACGCCTCTGTGACAAAAGGAGAAGTGTCTGGAGCTCTGTAGTAAACCAGCGGGTTGTGGGTTTGAACCTCAGTTGAGGCACTGTGGCTTTTACCATTGTGCAATGGTACTTTACCTCAGCAGCCAGAAGCGAAAATAAGCTAAATAGTAAACAGGGCAACTGAATGACTAGGCCAGAGAAGAGGGTGTAATATAATAATAATATATGCCATTTAGCAGACGCTTTTATCCAAAGCGACTTACAGTAGTGAATGTATACATTTTCAGTATATGTGGCCCCAGTGGGGATTGAACCCACAACCTAAGCGTTGCCAACGCTGTGCGCTACCAACTGAGCCACACAGAACCACAGAGTTCTATAGAACTCCGGGCCGGGCCTGTGTAGAGTGTAGAGCTCGAGCTCATTGCTTTTTATTGGCCTGCCCTGGCGGGCTGCACAAGGACAGAGAAACAGAGCACGCTCAGGGCTCAGGTTGGCTTCGATTCATAATGAGCCAAAAAGTGCACTGGGCCAAATGAAGTCCGCTGGTCCGGGAGTGATAATATTTCAGCTCGAATACTTTGGAGTGAAACTCAATGCGTCCAGAGTGGAGGATGGAGTGAAAGGGAGAGCGAGGGGAAGTGAGTGAGCCTCACGCTGAGAGAGAGAGAGAGAGAGAAATGAGAGAAATGAGAGAAAGAGAGAGAGAGAGAGCGAAGGGGGAAGCGATGCAGAGAGGACAGAGGAGAGGAGCGGGGCCTACACAGACAATGACAGTGTAAAGCGAGCTTCGGAAAGTGAGAGAGAAAGGAGGGAGAGAGAGAGTGAACGAGGGAGGAGTGGGACAGAACGGTCGGGTGAGCGAATCTGAGCTGGTGAGACTAAACCCGAACGGGCCCATAGAACTGTTTTTGGATTTCACAGTGGCTGCTACTGTATTTATAGTCAGGGTTCACAGGACAGATTACTGGCACTGAAACCGCAGGGCTCCCACACGCCAGCCTGCTCACGTTTCCCAGCGCGACTCGCCCGGAGCAGGTGACGCCGCTATCATTAGAGCCTTTTCCTCCCAAATTCGTGCAGACGGCGGTAAACGGAAGCCGAGGGGGAGGAAGCGCTCCCTCGGCACAGCGAGACTGCAGTGTGCTGCTCCTCCACGCGGCCACCGCCGCAGACTACGGGGTTTTGTGTTTCAAATGAGTGTGTTTCCTGTCAGTGTCAGGTTTTTTTTTTTTACCCGAGGAGAGAAGGCGAATGTTAGGGACGTCTGGGAGTGGAAAGGAACACGCGCAGACACATGACAATGGACAGTGGGTCTTTTTTACCTCAGGCTAGAGCTTGTGTACTGTTTGTCTGCGCTGATCTAACAAGAGGCAGAGTCTTCACACCTGTTTGGACTGAGAAACATGCAGTGTTTGTGAGGAGGCTGGCAGTGTGCCGCCAGTGCTGGCGCTGGGGAGGGAGGGAGGGAGGGAGGGTGGGAGGAAGGGGGGGGGGGGTTGTTTCGGTGGTGCGCGACGCGGTCGGGACGTGACACTCACAGCGCTCGATGCGGTCCTCCGGGCTGGACGAGGGCTCGCGGTCGGACAGCAGGCCGGACACGGCGAAGATCTTTTTCCCGGCGTCCTCCGCGGCCTTGAGCGCCCCGGGCGAGCTGGAGGGGATCTGGGAGCCGCCGTAGTCGTACTCCTTCCCCTCCGCGTCCGAGTAGCGCAGGTGGGGCGACGCCTCCGCCTCCATGCAGCCCTTCAGCCGCTTGGCCGGCGTGAAGGCCGACTGGTAGCCCCCGCCACCGTCGCGGTCGTCCGGCGGCGAGGCAAAGGGCCGGAAGGCGCCCACGCCGCTGTGGTTCAGCATGCTGATGGGGGAGCAGTCCAGGCTGGGCGGGGCGAACTGGTGGTGCAGGTGGAGGAGGGACGGCGGGAAGTCCCGGTTGGGGAAGCCGCCGGGGACGGCGCCCTGCCGGTGGTACATGGAGGCGAAGGTGTAGGAGCCGTTGGTGAAGGGGAGGTGCACGTCCTTGTCCACCGAGCCGGGCACGCCGAAGGGCCGCGGCGGCTGGCAGGGGATGGAGGCGTCGCGGCTGGCCTCGGCCGTGGACGCCAGCACCATGAGCGCCGGCGAGGCCAGGGGGTTGGGCAGGTAGGAGGAGCTCTCCATCTTGAAGGCGGCCCGGTGCAAGTCCATCTGGGCTGCGGGGCGGGGCTTACTGGGCCTGGGGGAGGGGCGGAGAGAAGACGGGGCCTGGAGGGGGAGGGGCCGAGAGACGTGGGCGGAGCTCCTGCTCGGGTCGCGGTCGGAAGGGTTCAGGGACGGGTTGGCGAGCCGGAGGGGGGGTCCGCGTCACTGCCAGGTCATTATCAGAAGGTCAAGTCCTGCGGAGAGAGAGAGAGAGGTGGGGCGGGTGAAAAAGTGAAACTCAAAACCCCCCCCCCCAAAGTACTTCAAACACAAGCCCTGTTTTGAAGTCCAAACTTTCATCAGACTCTGTCATTTGGATCGCACACAAGCTGCTTATTTCTCCATCTCCCACCACTGGACCGGAACCCCATCTGTCACAGATAAGGGTATCGCTCACGGATCAGATAAGGGCCCGGGCGCACTCGTGTGCTCACTCGCCCCGCTTTAATAGGATTCCTCGCTGGATCTGATACCGACAGCGTATCTCGCCACCATCTGCACAGGAAATTTGACTGAATGAATAAATTAGCTCCAATTCACCTTTGACCTCCACAGGAGTGAAACAGACTGGAATCCTCTGGGGGCTAAGATGGGCAGATTGGTGGCGGTGTGAGGGGATTTTTCATCTCAAAGGGCATTTTAAAGGAGGCTTGGCGCATTGCAACACCACAGACTAAGACACACGCAGCATTCCTTTAATAAGAATCGATGGCGACCCCAAAACAATTTGCGCAAAAGAAGACAGAGTTCCTCCGGAAACAAATGTCTTCGCTGATGTGATTCTGATGAAGGGGTGCGCCGGGACAGGAAAATACGAAACACGAGGGTAAAAAAAACACAAGAGAAGGCGTATGGAGCTCTCCCAATAAAACCAAAATGGACACCTGACTTCCGGTGACCGCAATTCGTGCGAACGGAAAAAATATTGCGGTTTACCGTTTTGCATGCTTAAAAACATACAAAGGAGGTCGTGACGGATGCGTCACTCCGCAAAACCCTCAAAGCCATCCCGAACACAAGCCTGACATCAAAGGAACTGTGAAGGAATGTTCTGGAATTTGTTTGATATTTCCCCCCACCCCCCACCCTCTCAGAGATCAGCTGTCCAGAACACTCATTTAAATCAATTTAGAACCCGATCTCCACACTCACACAGCTTCCCCCATAAACATATAAAAAAAAAAAAAAAACCTTTACAATATCACATACATGGCGGGGTGGGATGCGGTGCCTTTGCCGTCTCCGCAGAACACGAGCGTCACACAAAACCAGCGCGCGCCGGCGTGGGCCCGCCGATCCCATTATCCCACCTCTCTCCTCCAATTTACTCCTGAAAATAGAATCTAAAAAATATCCCAATAATAAAGGCCCTTCGTCTCCTCTTTCACCGCTCGCCTCCCCCCTCCGTATCAAACCTCAAATAACCTCTAAAAAAATGAGTCGGGGCAGGTGCTGATAGCAAGGTAATACAGTGATAAGTGCCCAGATATTTCAATTTTATCATCATTACCATCAACGTGGCCAGGCGGTGTGAAACTGACAATCCAATAAAAGGGACACAGGATATCCCCTTGTGCAGGCTGGGAAAAGCATAAGTAGGCCTGAGCGCCGTACAGATGTGCTAATCATTCCCTCCTCTGTGTGGCGGGCGGGCGCCCCGCGCCGGGTCCGCGGGAACGAATCTCGTGCTCCCCGGGCAACGCCGCGGAGACGTGAGGGCCTGTCGCCGCTTACTGACAGCCAGGGGGCCGCTGGGTGATGGAGAGAATACCCTGTCACCAGCCTCCCTCTCTTCCTCTCTCTCTCTCTCAACACACACACACACACACACACACGCACACACACACGCACACCAAGGTGTGTGCAGCGCTCCCAACATATATATTTACCCAAATCAACTACATGCATGAAAATGATTCAAATAAGGTGTTTAATTCATTCAAACTATTTTCATAAAAATGGGTACTGTTGTTTTATTAGTGATGTCATTACAGCTGTGGTGGTGTTTGTGGTAACAGCACTTGCAGTTGTAGCAGCCATACTAATAGCATTGTAATTACACAGAGGGCCCTGGTTAGTCTCCTGTCATTTAATATCCCCAGCCCTTCGTTCACATCGTGTTTCTAAACCATTTCCCGTCATTTCTATATTAAGTGAATCCTGTAAATATTACCAGCTTAATAGCCTCAATTTTAAATGCGCTACAATGGGAATGTTATATGTTGTGAAATTCATCTGCACATTATGGAAAAAGACTGGATTGTACGGATTGGGGAAAAACAATGCTGTGGCCAAGGAAATTTAGGAAATTCTGGACCTTAAACTACACCAAGGAATCTAATATTTTTTAAGCATCCAACAGTAACATTTATGATACCATATTTCCAAGTTGTCATCAAGTGAATACTCCCAAATAGACTGCTAAAGCAGTGTCTGAAGTGTATGAATTTTGAAGTTATTAGTGACACTCTTAATTGTTTTTGTTTTGTGTTGTTGTTAAATTTGACGATGACATTTTAAACACGTTCGGTATTTTCAATGTCAAGCAGTGGACTCAAGTTCATAGTTCCCGCTCACCACGTGTCTTCAAAACGCTAGAGACAAATAAATGGTGTAAAACAGCAAACATAAATACGTGGCTGTCAAAAATAGTTTCCTTCCACTTCGTCTCCGAGAGGGAAAAAATTGATCCAGTCTGACAGAATTGGACAGTCAAATCTAACAGCAGGACGGCTCCTAAAAGCAAACAGGGGGGAAAAAAAGTTTGTGTTGGGAGCGTGTCTTTCAACTGCTTCCCTACCTTTCTCTGTCCGTCAGTAAATTTACTTATTGTTGACAGCAGCGAAGGTGGGTTAAGTACCACTCAAGCATTTTATTAGAGAGCAGGCCAGACGGTGTCATTTGATCCCCTACAAAATACACAACATGCAGGGGCCTGTGGAGAAAGAGCCACAGAGCTCACACTGCACTTGAGCGCCGAACCTTTATCTCAACAAACAAGAGAGAGAAACAAGGGACGTGACAATGACAACAATGCCGCGAGAGGGCCATCAGACGGATATTGCTCGATACTGTTCCGGGATCGGCTCCAATTTCAGAACACAATTTTGGTACCTGATTAAACTGGCTCGTTCTTAAAAACCTGCTGAAATGCCACCATTTCAAACGCCTAAAAAGCACTTGAAGCTGACATCTTTTACAGCCTGTGCTTCCAATCAATGAGGGGTTGTCTATTATTGATAACGATGCTGGAGCACGGAAAGTCACTCGGAATGGTCATTAACCGCTCGAAACGTGCTCCTTTTCACGCCAAGAAAAAGAAGAAAAAAAAACCTGGAACGCGCCCGCCGCTGTTCTGCTGACAGTAAAAAAAAAAAAACACAGCATCGAATGTTTGCTCGTACAAAACAAGGGAAAAATCAAGCTGCAAAGACCCTTTAAGGGGCTGCTGGCTCACGCTGAAGCGGGCAGCTAACTCTGTATTCCAGGCAGCCGGCGTTGGGTGTAGGCCGAAGGGCACTCAATACTATCGAAAATACAGTAATTCGCCGCTGGCGGGTGCAGCAGAACCGAACAGCAAAGTTCAGACATCCTCCTGAATTAGTATCGTGTGCTCTTCAGTGAGTGAAACCCACTACCAAAGGTGCCATTCAATAAGACGCAGCGGGCGCACATTAAAACGCCGCAGTCACTCTGAAAGTGCAGGAAACGCAGTGATTTAATATCGCCACACACATCGCAGGGTTGGGATGCCTGGGAATTGTAACAATATCAATTATGATACTACAAGCTGCCCTCTGCAAATGATACGGTAAATACATACTGCGCAGCTTCCCTGGCAACGTGAGAGAGCCCTCTAAAAAATGGCTGTGTTTGATTTTATATTAGAAATTTCTTTAAAAAATAATAATAATAATTTAAGCATAAGAGTCTATTTTATCTCCTGAGGTCGTATTTACCCCCCTAATCTGTCCATTATATTACGTGTGTTAAAAGCACAGGGTCACGTTCGGCTTTCAAGTCGCCGAACGAGCGATGGAGGTGCTTCCTGCAAGCCGGCAGACGTTTGTTTGCGAAATAAACCGCTCCGAAGTTTGAGGGCTCCGACGAAATTGATTCATTACAGAGAAAATCATTGTCAAAGTTTGCTAACCTGCCTGGGCTATGCAGTTCAGGGGCTGGTGCTCTGTTTGCCTCATCCAAATCACCTGAGCCAAACTAATTCCCGGCTAAGCCCAGATTATTTGTAAGGTGTCTGGCTCTCTGAGCTCAAAGCGAGCCCTGGACTACAAAGAGCCCCCCGTCTCAACCCCTCCTCCCCAATGCAGATCATTTCTCCAGGAGAGGCAGGGAAAGTGAGATTGCCCTCTCCTTTCTTTGCTCCCCGCTACCAGCCAGCATTCCCTGTGGACCGAAAGCCGTTTCCCTAGTTTACACACCACAGAAGGCACTACTGGCCAACCACTGGATCTTAATAATAGATAACACACACAATGAAAGAGGCAGTCGGCCCCGAAGCCGCTGACGGCAACTTGTTGGCCCGGCTAGGCTTATAAAACGGCACAGACCAATTCAGCTACCGCGGCTGCCTATTCACGGCCGTTGCATATTCAACCCGCCTCTAAAGCTCGCAGAGAGAGGGAGAGAGGGGAGAGAAAAAAGTTTTGAAGAAAAGCTGCCACCTCTCCTCCTCTTTCTGTTTGCTTATGGAAATGAAGGACCGGCCAGCAGTTTGACTTATTGAAGCGCCGTTGCTTTTAGCCTCTATTTTTTTTTTTTTTTTTTTTTTACTGGAATGCAAGACACGCAGAGCAAACAACGCAGTTCAAAACACAGCACAGCACAGATAGAGATACATGTGGATACACTGACAGGGGAAAAAAAACAAATCCTTTTGAGTTTGATGTCCCTCAAATTGATTCTGATTGAATAACAAACATCCCCCCGTTAATGCATTTTGCATTCCTGAGGTGAACATATTCCCTCCGCTGAGTTATGGCAGTGGAAAGATAATAATCAACATTGGAACAGGTGAGTAGATATCCTTCTCAAATTGAGTTGTCACCACTACACCGGTGAAGCCTTTTGGGAACGCTCTGAAAATAAACTTATTTCCCATCGCTGACAATCCCCAAAATAATTAAACAAAGGGGGAAAATATAATTAATTTTTTTTTTTGCAAAAAAAACTTTACCCATCTCCAACTCCCTGTTTCTGTGTATTTATCGGAATTGTTCTTAGGCCAACTTTCCTGAAAACATGCAATTTAATATATAATAGCATTGATATTAAATGCCTAAAATATTAAAAACCATATGGGAAATTGTGAACAAACTGTAAACATAAAAATATTGCATTACACAAAACAAATAGTGTTCCTATGGGTAAGTGTATTTTTCATTGTGCATGCCAAAATGTAATATCCTGCCTTCATAGGGAGGAAAACTGAGGATATCATTTTGCCTGTGCCTAAATATTAATCTTTATACATTTCACATATTTTTGGCCTTTCCATTGTCCTAAAATGATGTCCATTATCAAATGTAAAACTCAAAAGGGGTGCACATATACGTGATCATACATAGCAGATAGGACACTGTCTATCAAAGACAGGCAGGTCCAAGCAGAACACACACACATGTTATATTTTCCACATTAGAGATCTGGATGAGGGGAGAGTCCCTACTCCTGCTGCCTAGCTGCTTAACGGATGATACCCCGCTCTCTCATCAATTCAACCCATACACACAGCGCTAAACATTTTAGCGAGTAGTGATCTTACAGATGATGCCGAACAAATTGTTGCTACAAGCGAATTAATCTACACATCGGCAATGCATATGTTCTCCTCTGTGCTGGTTTTCATCAACAGGGGGTATGCAATTCGTTCACCATACATATGTAGATGTAGTGACGAAATTGTGGGGCGAAATCTGATCATCAATATACATACATTCACAAATCACACACAATACTAACATTTCCACAAAATAACTTAAACTGAACAACTATAATGCACAGCAAAACATTTTAAAAAGAAAATTCTGAGAGACGTAAGTTATCTTCCATTGCACAAACAATGTTTAAATTAAAATATAATCATGATTTAAAAAAAAACGATTTTCTCAAAGACAGGTTACAAGCACGAATGTAAACCTTGATTGTATTCAATGTGTATGTTTTTTTGTTGTTGTTTTTTTTGAACCAGTAAACACTGTTAATGGCGATATTCTCAAACGCTTATTATGGCTACTCAACACAAATATGAAATAGGCGGGGAGGGTGTCATTTGGCGACTACGCCGGTAATCTCCTATGCTTCGTGCTCAAGTCCCACTCACACCTGTCAATACGACATACCCTTGAAGAAATTTTAAACACATGCGGATAGGCAATACAAAGCTGACGGCGTCAATTGCATCGATCAAATAAAAAACATGTATACAATCAACACCTCCTGGGCTTGATATTTATTTTTAATCGTTTCTTTTAATTACCCTATCCCTCCCACCATCTGCATGACAAATGTGCTTTAAGTGAAGTGTTTATTAGCGCATCACAATATGCGAATGGGGTGAGAAAATGCTGCTTTTTAAGTAGGTTTGGGATCGAGTCTATGTTGATAGGGTTCTATACATCAAGGACCATCAGGCGAGTGCAATTATGAAAATATATGCTTAATTTATTCTCAATGTCCCCTGGATTTATGCGCCGGAACCCTAAACAAGGCGACGCGTCTCAAGCAAAGTAGCCGTTTTATAGTCGCAAATGAATGCAAGGTTAAGATGGCACATGACGACAATTTACATTTTCTCTCCCCTTTTTCTTTCCCCCTCATTCTTCAACTCCTCCTTTCGGCGACACAGAAGAAAAAGTCTCCCTAATTGTTCTCCAGAAAGAAACGGTTGTTTCATTCCGCCCGGCTGGCTCGCCGACTTTTAATTCCACACAGCGCACAAATCCAGATTAAAATAACTCTAACTATTGATCTGGGCACTGGAATCGGCATTAATTTTAGTTCACTTCTCACTTTGCAAGAGAATCAATGGAAAGCAATAACAGCTGACATCGCTGCTGAAAGGGAGAGAGAAGGAAGACCGGGGATGGAAATCCAAACGCCGCCAAATAAATCATTTCTTACTTTTCCTCCACTCTCGACTGTCTTTTCCCCGTCTCTCCCTAGCCACCGCTGGTGAATCTGACACCGAATGGTGAGTATCTCTCCTGCCCAGCGCGGATCAGCGGGGCTATCCATCAGAAGGAAACAAAGTCCAGAACGTAGACGATCGAGTCCTGGAGTTTGTGTTCGAACAGACCGTGGCAACGACGGTCGGCGCATGAATAGAGAGGGGCGATTTGAGAGCCAACTCAAAACTACATATTTGTACAAACAAAAAAAATAATATTCGAAAGGGGAGAAGCCATCGAACTCTGTTTGATTACTGAGCATACGGCATGTTTCAGAAAAGCTCTCACGAAAGGCACATACAGCGTCTCTGTTCCTATAAGACTCTGAAAATTCACAAGGACGTGTAGGGTATTTTCACTCTCTCCAATACACCTATAGATCGATGAAAATAATACAAATAATAACAAAAACTTGACCAACTGACTCGTGACCACAATACAACTGTCGACGTTTTAGTATTTATCAGTTTATTGCATTGGCCTGTTCATCCCAATAATATTTCTCAATTAACAAATTTAATAGAAAGTCACCAGTCACCACAGCCTCATCAGACAATAATTCAATGGCTCCATTTGCCAGAGATTAAATGCAGAATACCACTCAAGGGGAATAAATAATGTTAGAGAACAATATGTAATTTGTAAATCGCCACATGAAAAATTGAACTTTTTTTTATCATTCGCGCAATTACAGCTATCCAAGACATATTGTTATTTGTTATATTAATCTTCATATAAAAACATGTAGCTATCATGAGTACCAGACTGAATGCGACGCATGTAATCCCGCTTCTAAGAGAATAATTGTTTTTAATATAGTAAATGGCTGGAAAATATATGGCCTTTTTTTGGGAGACTTGCAAAAAGGCAATGTTTATACATAAATCGCCAGAATACCCTGGAATATATAAACAATATAGAGATGTAAAAACATTTGTACGCACTTGTTTGTACGCATTTGTACGGAAATATGGAGCGGGCTAAAGCAAGGTGGACAAAATAATTAAAACATTTAGTAAACAATTTCTAGCTAAACGTATATTATTTTAAATGTTCTATCCAAAGGTAATACAACAGCTGTGATATTTTCCAAAACAGAATAGGCTACTGGTTGACTGAAAAATAAAAATAAAAAAATCTCAGAGTGCAATGATGCAAATTGCAGCCTATGTTTCAGATTATGCATTCCTACAAGCTATATAGTGTATTAAAAAATAATAATAACAATATCTGAGCAAGAACTATTTATTTTCCAAGACAAACTGTTCTCATTTAGATCCTACTACACTGGAACAGTTGTACGATTATTGTCCTTAGACCACAATAAAATAATAGGTAGCAACAGGTCTGCGAGCAACAAAACGTAGGAATAAAATATGTACAAATGTACGTATAATGTAAGTTACGTATTTGTTGTAGGCCTAGTGTATACCTTGGTATAGCTATAGGCTAAACACACGCATGCTTATTAATTCTAATTCCGAAAACAAATCACAGAGAAACCTTAAACTTTGAAACAGATATTGTGACTTCCAGATAAACTGGCATTTCAGACAAAATGTGTAAGGTATACGCGCGTTTTACTGAATAAAACATTATTCAAGAAAACAAAACGCGCACAGACTGGATTATTAGTTACAAATACTGCAAGTAAACGACTAACATGTAGGCTATTAGGCCTTAACTGAATGAACAAAACTCAAAAGCATCGTGATTGTTATGTGGGCAGAGATGCACTTGTTCAGTGTACCAAATCTAACTTTTAGGTATTTAGGCACAATTGTAAATTATGCTGGACATGTCACGCTTTCTGCCAGATCGTTTTCAGCCTTTCAGGACAGCGGGAACCGTCCAAATTCCATTCAGTCATTTCAGACAGGGCATAAATTGTGCCGCTTCCTTGTAAACAGGTGTTTCCCTGTGCGTGGTGAAGACCAGACAAGTTGCAGATTTGAGACATCATTGTTTGAGGAAATCAAAATTGAACACTGGCACCTGTTTGTCACATCTCCGAAATACGCAGACATCTTGGAGTAAAAATATGTGCGATAAAAGCCAACTTTCGAACGCATGCACAATCAAACACAACTAAACAAATACAGATAAATACATAAGCTATATTTCTATGTGTGTTTTGTTTATACCTTTTATAACAATGCTAAATAATCCGAGTGATCTTCCCTTGTCCTGTTAATATGTAGACCATTAATGACAGCAAAAACTATTCTTCACAAATATAAATATACTGAACAAAGTGATTTCCTAAAGGAAACACTATAGTTAGCCTACATATAAATGTCTCAATAAAAGTGTGCTGGCTTAATTATAAATGTATTTAAAACTAGCTTCTTAATAGGATTTAAATGACAGAGTAAACATTTTTGGGGGTTTATAACCATTCAACTTATAAGTTATTTTGGTTTCCAGAAAAATAACACACCAACAATTTCTTGCGTAGCTATAATTCAAAATGCATAACTTAATTCAAACGTTAATAACGCCTATCTATCTATATCTAGGCCTATGTGTATCCAGAGATCTATGTAGATAGATAGTTAAATAGACATATAGATAGGTAGATTGATATATAGATACCATGAAACCACAAACTTAACTTAAAATGACATTGTGACACATATGTTTACCCATATGATGGCTAATATCTAGCACCGAATTGTTCTTTCGTCACGATACCTATTTTACGCTCACTATGACAGCACGGTTATCGCCAAGCTATGTAAATGTTAGTGAAATTGTTATAATAATTGCTTTAAATGAGCACACAATCGGTTACTTCTGCTGGACAGTCGAGCAAGTTTCACGAAACTTGTAAGAAACGTCTATTCAGTTTAAAATCGCTGTCAAAAAGTTCATGAACACTATATCCATGGCAACCGAAATACCCAACATACATACGCAAAAAAATGTTAAACCTGGTTAACACGATTGCAAAACTATTTGAAAAGCTCACAACTGGAGCTGAATAGAAACAGACACGGAATATGTCACAAGGATGTTAGATTAATAACCAAAAAACTACCGCACGAGTTAAAGAAATCAACAGGGATCAATAACAATGAATAACAATTATCAACGATAATAACGTCCCCGTGGAAGGAAAAAGTAACACGGCCCAGCTCTACAGGAGAAACAAACTACCAGAAAACAATCAATTACATGCGTTCATAATTTAAAACTCAGCCAAACAAAACAAGGCGATTTCTCCACCGAAGTCACCATGAAAGTTAGCAGGCAACAAGATCCCAACGACTCAAGATCAGATCAAAAGCAACCCATCTCGAGGCTTTTGGAGTACTTACGGTGTTTAAAGCAATCCCTTTGGAGGTCCGAGATGGCTTTTTTTTTATCCTCACAACAGACACTTTTCTACACAAGGCTTGCGGAGGTGCCGGAGACAGCGAAGTCGCTCGGCAAGGAAAGTAGTTGCGCCGCGCCGGAGCAATCGGAGCAGGTTGCCTTGTAAGAGGTTATCCCCGCGCGTGTGTGCCGAGGTTGGTATCAGTTGCATGCGCAGATGAGAAGGAATTTGGGCAGACTGGCAGAAAAAAGGAGAAAAGGAAAGATATCGGGTCTGAGGTTGGAGAGCCGCTTGCAGATATACTGTATAAGGTGCAGTGCTGCCGCTCAGCGCCTGGCTAGCTCATTGACTGACATTCTCTCTCGCTCTCTCTCTCTCTCTCTGTCTCTCTCTCTCTCACTCTCTCTCTCTCGCCTCTCCAGGGGAGGTGGGGGTCTCGGTGCCGCTTTGTGAACACTAAATGAATTATCTTCTTGCTTCGCCACTGAAGAGACCATGGGAAATGAAGTCTACTGCAAAACAAAACACAAAAGCATATTTTAACTGCCCTCTTACAGCAGCGTGGTAATGTTTTTCCTCCCTATGACCAGAGAGTGACCGATTTATGTGGCACTAGAAAGAGGAGGCGGGTGGTGTTCCAACAAATGTGTAGCCTCGATGCGCCGAGGAAGAGGGCTCCAGTGTAACGCTACAGATATTATGACCACGCAGGGAGTAGAAGTTAATTAATATAATGAATGATAAATAGCACCCTACGACTTTCTCATACGGCGTAGGCTCAGCAAACAGCTGAGCGATTCCTATGTGCTTCAAGGACATTTTAAGACACGTGGAGTTCAGTACAGTTAGTTTGCCAGTCATGAGTAAAATCATTCACATTTTATAACACTTTTTGGTATACCGCAATCATTCTCATGCATGCTGGTTTTGATGTCGGAAACCCACATTTACAGTGTACTGTTAAGTGGCCTCTAAAACTGCCTGTAATGCAATCGTCAGATGGCATATCGAAGAGTAAGGCGGCTTTATAACAATGTACGCATTGACCGAAAATTGAAATGGCCTTTTATGTACCTCGGTCGGTAGCAATGTGTGGACGTTTGCCTTGAAAATTCTTTAAAAGTTGCAGACTGCCGTCAGCGCGTGAGAAATCGCTCTCACGTGTTGGGACGTTTCAGCCGATTCAGCGACTACACCCACCTGCTGGATGAAAGGCGCATTACACCTGGCGGCCACTGGATTGAGCTGGTAGCTGCCTGACGGTGAGCAGTGGTACATCTCAACTTTTGGATTTTGATATTGTTCAGTTGCGCAACACCAGCAGACTATTGTTGTGTAATGTGCAACACAATGAACATAAAAGAACATCAAAGCCGGTGTTTGGAGGCGTTGCGAATCTCGTTTTCGGACTGGTGTTTCTTCATTGTGTTGTCTCAAGATACATTCAAAATGAACGCGATAAACAGATTGTCCCTCGCGCTTGCGAAAGCAGGATTTGAAATGATATCATCAGTTCGTGTCGGTAGTCCATTCGACAAGAGCACATTTTAACCACGGAGCAGAGAAGGGTGTTTGAAGGCGAGTTAAATTAATGACATGCCTGCAGCCTCCTTCACGCCACCTTCATTTAGAGATGATGGCCGTGTTGGAGAGTGCTCAGACGGAGCTGAAAAGACTTCATTTTTCAGCCGCAATCACTGCCTCCGCCCTTCCGTGTTTTGTAATTGCCAATTACACTTGTGTGAATTACTAGACAACAGGATTCCCTACTTCCTATATTTTTAATTTGCCGAGAAACATCTTTAGGTTGTTATGGAATGCAAAACAACGTTTACCAGTCTTTGTCCCTTTGTCATGTCCTCCACATACTTGCCAGCCAGGTTTAACAATAGCTAATGGACGAAGCAGGTGGAAGTTTAAATAACAGTAAAACTGTATTTTTTATATTTCTTTATTTTATTTGAAATCTTATATCTTTTTTATTATTGTTGTTGTTTGCAATCACGAGTCAGTTGGTCAAGTTTTTATCTTATATTTTCTAGAGTTGTTGTTAATGTTGTGTTTTTTTATGGTTATTAAGTTATTTAGTACATATGATGCCTGATATGTGTCTGCTAAAGAAGACACTTTTTTCAGAAATGCTACAAAACTGTTATAAGATGTAATTAAACGTTATCCCAAACGGCCCAAACAGGACAGATTGTGTGTTTGCACAGGAACCTACATGCAATGCTCCTGAAGAAAGCTTCCTCAGTTTTGTCTGCAGTGCCCATGAGAAGGGTCATAGACGTTCCCCTTTTTGAGCTGACCTGTACATAGTCCAGTCCTAGACCTGTCCACCCCTCCCTTTATTGAGTCTAGACAGAAATCAATAGTTATTTTCTGGTCACACAAAGCCCTGAACCGATGGGTTGAAGGTGAGGGTTCAACCCTGCAGTTGATTGTGACTGTGCATGCGAGACAGCAGCTGTATCGCACCATCGCTGAAACTTTGGCAGGGGCAGCTGTCGTTCGGCCCTCGCGCGCTCCCGGGGACAGGCCGAGCTCAAGCCTGCTCCTCCGACAGACATGGGGACACGTTCACACGAGGACACCACACTGCTGGAAGAAGTCACCGCTTTATGTTCCACTAGATGCAGTGTGCTCACATTTTGCTCACGGTTAGGGTAATAGACGAACTCCATGACCATGACAGCGGCTGTGGTGTTGTGACCGGTTGCATAACGGTGCCAGGTATTACCGATGGAGTGAACTTATCACCGTGTGAAGAAGAAATGTTTTAGGGCATGCTTTTCCCAGATCTCAACAGCATAGCCGGTTCCTAGAAGCTGTACCATGACTGAGGTTTAATGACACAACGTATATACAGCCGGGTCCTTCAAAGATAACTCTGAGTGCAAGCTATGTATGTTCAAAGATTGCAGCTGGACTATTTCACAGATGGCCTCAAATAAGTTTTAGATTATGGCCTCCTATATGTGCTCTGCAAACAATTGCTCTGTAGAAGTTACAACAAATTCCTGGCAGCAGAGTTGCCAAGAAGCTACCGTTTATTTGTTTCTTTCTTTTGGTATTTTGAATCCTGTAGCATGGTGCTCTTACCCTTACAGTACCAAATAAATCACTTGTATACATTTCTACATTACATTAGTGCTTTTACTTCATTCTGTATTTGATTTACCCAGTCTACCACTGTGACCTTTTACACCGTGGTCGACTGTATATCTACCTTACTGTGACCAGTATACAATATATTGCTGTAACTTCTACAGTAATATAAAAGTTACTTAATGTACCCAGTTTTGGGTACATTAAGTAACCTTTTGACACATAATGATGTTTTGTAATGTGAGATTTAAGTTAATACTTCTAATTTTTAGTGTGCTGTGTTCTGCCACGAAAAAGTACACTTTACAACATTGTGTAGTACGCACTGGAATAATAGTATTTTATATAGTACTTTACTATAACAAAAAACATTCACAGTGCTTTACTGTGACAAACTACAGTAATGTACAAGATTGCCTACAGCTATTTCTAACAGTGTGTATGTGTGGTGTGTGTATGTGTGTGTGTGGGGGGGGAGGGGGAAAAGGGTGTTAGAGGGGTTGGGGTTGGGGGTTCAAGAATCACTGCACTAGTGAATGTGGTACATTGCGAGGCCAAACTGGGGTCACCGTGGTTGATCTCCATGGTACTCTGCCCAAGTTTCCCGATAACTTCAGAGGATTCTGTTCATTCGTCACCTCAATGATCAACGATCGGCACGTGAAGCGGTCCTGCAAACTGAAATGTTTACCTACTACAAATTGCATCGCGGCAATTTGTTATAATATATTTGCTTAGCGGATGCCCTTACACAGGGTGACCTACAGGACTAACAATGCTGGACTTTGCCTGATACAGTGCCTTTCCAATTTAAGATTCACATTCGTCTAACATACAGGCACTTTGTTCTCATAAGCAGAGGATCTTAAGCATGTTTTCGCATTGTTTTGTCCCCAGGATTTTGATCATTATATTGATCGATTATTTTATCAAGCGACTCTCATAAGTGCTGTGCGTTGTAGCAGGAAATAAGTGCATTCAAGCAAGAAGAGGGAATTCACAAGCCATTAACAGATCATTCATGTGATAATAAAGTCATTATGATGTAGATATATTGCACCGGCGCACTGTTTTAAAGGGAAGCATTCCCTTCATGTGGTTCGTCAGATGCATGGATTTTTAATGCAGTCTAACACACAGCGGCTGCGTAATTGAGGTGGGGGGAGAGAGGAGGTACGGTTCGAGGCATTCTCGCTGCAAGCTTCGCTTTGACTTTTCTGGGCACCTCACGTTGAGGCCCGAGGACACATGACGACGCAAACGGATTTAATTTTCGCACGGCAGACCGACTGCGTCGCACTGGCAGGAAGGACGCCGCGCCGCTCACTTTGTTCCCGAGATCAATCTCTGCCCATAACGATGGCGAAATCAAAAACCGATGGATTTCTTTTTTTCCCCCTTCTCCTTCGAGCCACTACCTCCATTCAAGCTTGCTGCCATCTGTGACTTAAACCGCTAATCTGGGAAAGAGGGGGAAGAGATCAGTGGCCATATTGACAGACATTAGCATCACTGCGTATGCATTAGCACTGTCTTGTGTTGCTAATGACCCCCGTTTGTGTGTCAATGGGATGGGAGAGGAAAAGGTCTATTGCCGCTCGGGGTCCCTCTGCATTCGAAATCAAATTTCAGGAGCCTGATCTTTAAACATGTTTGGAAATTGTAATGATGTGTATTGTCAGAGAAGGGGGCTTCGAAGGGAGCAGTGGGTTTTTTTCTCTCTCGCATGCTTACACAGAAAAACCTCCTATTTCCTATATCATTTTACATGATTTATTTGCTCGCCAGATAGCTGCATGGGAGGCGGCCTTCCACACGCGGGCCTATAGGTTTACATTCATCATATAGGTTTACATTCTGTGATCCATTTAAACAGGCCGAGTTTCCCTGGAGCATTGAGTCGCGGTGAAGTATCTCGCTCGACAACAAAAGCAGCAGTATCTTAATTGGTATTCAACCCCATAGGGCCAATGTTGTAACCACTGCACCATTTATTTGTATCTTATTTATAAATAAAGGAGGAACATTAATAGAATTAATATAACATTCATATAATATTAATATCACACACACACACACACACACGCATGAAAGACAAATCTATATGCTCTACACTGCTTCAATGACTTGACCGTATATCTTAGAATGCTCTCTTTCTCACTGGCATTTACAATTAGCTGTACGGTATTATGTTTTGCCAAAGGTATGAGTAGTCCTGATTTTAGAATGATCTTCATTTTTCTGAGCAGATTTTATGTCCCCTACTGGCACATAGAATGGGTCAAATATATGGACCAATTCTTTTTTTCTTAATTAATATATGTGCTGAATTCCCTATTGCTTATTAATATACTTTCCCTTTCCCCTAAGCAAGACCGGATGCTTCTCGGCAGTAATCTAATGTGACGTGTGATTTTCATTCCTCAGCTGATGATCTTCTCCATCAGCGCTGCGCGGCTCTCAGATAACAAAAGAACCATGTTCCAAGCCAATTAACAGCAGTTAGAGGTCATTTAAACATTGTTACAAACACAGGCAGCAAATAGAATTTACTATGAAACAAAAAGGGGGGGCTCACACACCCACCCCCTGTGTATTTCAACACTCTGTTAACCTGCATCAATCCACTGAATTTGTGTGTGTGTGTGTGTGTGTGTGTGTGTTCAAATTACTGGGAGAAAAAACATTTCTACCCACGAATTGTAAACCAAGAGGGGAAGTTTATCCGTTCCTTGGAATTCTCACTACTGGTAACATCATTAGCGGTGTCATCGCCATTCTTGTGCACCTGACAATTTTGACTCGTGTACAGCACTTCCAAGAACGCACAGCGACTCAAAGGGACTGCTTTTCCATGCTGTTGCAAGTTCGCCGTACACTGTCTGTTCAAGACACACAGTCCCTTAGACTGGGTTCCGTGAGTCATAAAATCAATGTGGTATCCAAACTACAAGCGAACGCTCCAAAGAAAACTCTGAGATAATAAAGCAAGGGTCATTTGTTACCAGACTGTGTGTGTTGCGGTCTCCTTCCAGGCTGATAAGATGCCACCGACGTGGATCAGTTTTGTGTTCAGTTGCACGTTCGTCGGCAACGGTGCCAGGGCGTTGTTCGGTTACCGCGACAGTGGCGGCTGCCTATCAGCATTTATGATGTACAGAGTCTAAAGTAATTGAGTGCCATAATTGGGCGTTGTAACTGACTGAACGATAAACAAAAGATAACCACGGCAGGTAGTTCATTGGCGCCAATTACTTTTAAATTACTCCACACAGAAGTTCCTTCCTTCTGATATCCAACGTATATTTTTACAGTCCGTAAACAACGTGAGGAGGCCACTGACCGTGAATTCTTAGAAAACCAATCCAGCGTTGCAGCAGATTACAGATGCCCTTCGTCAACACAAACGCCACAATGGTTTTTAAGCCTCGCCGTCACTAAGCGCTGCGGGGGAAATATTTCTCCCCATCGGCAGCTTTCATTTGTCTCTCCGAGCGAAGAGAGTCGTTGAAGGCAACAAATGACCAATGACACATAAAATGCATTACAGGGCCAAAGTATAAGCACAACTGAAGATAAAATGAATTTATCACACGCGTGCGTAACGCACTGCATGCCACTGCGGGGCGGCAGGAGAAGTACTGGACCAGGCTTCATTCATGACTGTCACACGGTGGGGGCCCACAGAAGGGCAAGGCTTCTCTTAAACGATCTGTCACAGCGTGGCCACAATAAGCATGCCCCCAACACAACCCCATTCTGTCTACAAGCGTTCAGGGCACTGATTCTTATCTTAACTGTTGTGCTGTTTGGAATATTTCAATTGTGCTCGTGAATTTGCTATTGTGTTTAAGTGAGACGGCGCAGGGGATATTTACCGATAACAGATGTTTTATTGGCCGCATTAAGGACAAAAGCTGACGTAATACCACCTTGTAACCCCCTGCTGTAAATTGCAGATGCTAAGCACGGCCGGTTTAGTTCTTCGATTGGAGAGGCTAAGGGAAAGCCAGGTGGCAGCTGGAGGTGGTGTCATGGGCCAGTAGGGGGCACTAGGCCAATAAAACCCCAGTGCTCACAGTGTGGTTGGGCAACAGGGTGAACGTCTATGCACAGGTCACACCCTGGGTCAGCTCACAGTGGGAACATCACGAGAAAGCGCGTGGTCTTGGAGCCATGAGCAGAGGAAGAGCTTTTGTGTCCAAGAGTATTTTATGGACTATGTTTCACAGGCTCGACGCTCACGGACTTGGCTCCCGACCCTGGCGGGATGCATCAAGACAAGTGTACTGCAGCTGAATAGGCCGTTGAATCGAGCTGCAAGGCTCATCACCAGCTGTTCACCCCGGGATCACGTCTCCACCGAGACGTTTGTTAGCGGGGGCTGGGATCTAGCCATTGAGTAAAAGGCTTGAATTTAGCGGTTACAGTCTTTTAGGAAGTACAGAGCAAATCACAACGATATATGACGGCCATGTTTATGTTATGTTTCGCATGTTTGTTCGGTTTGTTTTTGTACTTTGTTTATTTTACTGTGGGTACGGGATAAGGACCCAGACGCAGACCAGGATCAGGCAGAAAGGAACGTTTAATTCAGGCAAGGATCAAAACCAGTAGACAGAGTAGCGAAGACACAAAATCGAAATCCAGAGAGTAGTCAATAAACAATCCAAAAAGTCAAAACCAAGAAATCAGAATAGGCAAACAAAACAGAATCGGCAGGCAAACTCAAAGTGAAAACAGAAGGGGTGTCGACACCGCTACTCTGTCTACTGGTTTTGATCCTTGCCTGAATTAAACGTTCCTTTCTGCCTGATCCTGGTCTGCGTTTGGGTCCTTATCCCGTACCTCACAGTAAAATAAACAAAAACAGTACAAAAACAAACCGAACAAACATGCAAAACATAACAGTTTAAATGTAAGTTTATCTTCTTAGTAAGGGCTTGTACCAGGGCCACTGACAAGCGCCACTCTGAATGGGAACCTCATCGACTGAGCATACCACGGGAGCTGCTTATGGAGAACAAAAACTATGATCTGAGACAGGTGACTAGCCTTCAGCAATTCAAATGCACAATACATTAGCGAATGATGTTACGCGAATGACTTCCTGATGTGACATCAGTTATCGCTGTCATAAATGTAATCTATAAGTGTGGTCTAAATGCAAAGCGATTTGTGTTATGCGTGTACCTTAATCTGATTATGTTTTTAGTGTGACAAAGGGTTTCCCTGGAAAGCAAATCCTGAAAGAATTTCCTGGTTAAGAAAACTGAAATAAATAGAAAGCACCATCTTTAGGAAAGGACATTAAACTAAGGCGAAGGCCAAAGGGACATATAATAAGGAGTATGGGTGCTAAGCATGATAGTCTGATGCTTTCAATATAAACATCCTCCAGTTTAATTGGCGCAATGACATCTTGCCTGCCCACTGCTGCTCATGTGTTGTGAATGCTTGGACGCAAAATGGCTGACACTTGGTGGATGATACTGTACACATCAGAGGCGGATGAGGTGAGGTTTCCCCTCTGGGATCTTTGAGTGAAAGGTGCTGTCAGAAGGCCAGGTCTGCTTCTCAGTAACCGTGACAACTGCAGCAAAGTGATCATAGCGAAGAGCTGAGAGCCATCATTATTTAAAATATTGATTTTACATGTTTGTTATACTCTTTCTCCTCTAAAGATAGGTTTTGCAAGGCACACATTTTCTTCAAGGACTACGATATATTGCCTTTTTACTTTTCAACACTGTACATTTTTATAATGCTGTCTCATACTGTACATGTTGCAGAATATCAGTAAGTGCTTTGCAGCATCATCAAAATAAATGGGCCATTTTATAAAAATAAACATTTGTTTAATTTATCTAGTAGCCTGATTTACAATTGTATTTCCTTTAAATACAAGGTTTCTGCAATTTAAGAGATTTCTGTACATTTATTATAGATAAGGTGAAACCAGCAGCGCAAGGAAATATGTAATACTATATAATAACAAAACAGCGGACTGACATAAACATTCCCATTCCCATTTGACGGGTGTCTTCTACACTATTCATTTTGGATAATCATAAACACATGACACAGTCCTTGAATTTTAATCACGAGTGGATCCATTTTCTTGCATTCGAAGATACTGTTGATGGATATGCCATTAATTATCACCAGAGTGAGAGGAAAAAATCTTTACTTCGACAATGACGACATTAAACACTTATTAATAAGAAATGTTTTCTTTGACAAAACGCTACGGATGTACATCTACGAGTGATTAATGAAGTAACATTGCCAAATGGATTTTGTCTACATCATTTCGCGCTTTTTACGACAACCAGATGTGACCGTTTTAGTTTTAACTAGTGAGCAAAAAAGAAATAAAGACGTAAAAAGAGAAAACGGAGGGGGGAAAGTGAGAAAGCGTATACGAAAACAATATAATGTGACACACGCGGCCAGAGAGAGTGTGCCAGAGCGAGGGAGACAAAACAAGAGGAAAACACTTAATGAGCGTCCTAGCGCGCGGCTCTGTGGCACTAGCTCATTACTCCGACCCGTAATTCCACCTGCCTTTGACAATCGTCCACTTTAAAGGCCATGTCACACTGAAGGAGCGTGCAGCCAGCGTGGCATCGGGGCGAGGAAGCGCTAATCTCACAAAGACATTACCTCAACGTTTGTTGTCGTCTCAAGCCCGATGCAGACACCCTCTTGGTGCAGTTTCAGTGGGGTTAGCATATCGTACTGTGACAGAGATCACCCCGAGCAGAGGTAGGGGGGCAGGACGGCGAGGGGGTTATCAAAGGAACAGGTAATCGAGAGAAATCTCTGATGTTAGTGGCTCAAGCTCACCAGTTGATTCCCGACAGATTTGGTTGCTGCAAACATCGCGTGATACTGATGATCCCCAATTTACAGTGTGTCCATATCCTTCTGAATCTCCCCCAAAGTATTTATCAAAATGTCCCCTCTTGAACTGACCAATACAAATTTTGAATACTTTTCCATTCCACTTATAAAACAGCCAATCTGTCAACCATTCACATTCATTTTCCTCTTGAATATATCAGGCAGGTTAAAACAAATATATAATATATACAGGGGATAGACAAAATAATGAAAATACCAAATGCAAAAGGATAGGTATTTTGAAGTAACTAAATCGCAATTAAAAAGGAGTCTACACATGCACGAGTTTCATATTAATATCAATAGTAATTCCCCATTGCTATAAAATATGTTTTAAAGTCAACACTTTAATAGTTTCTAAAGCAACACGAGAGCGCTAATAGATTTTGAAAGTGGTCAAATAGTTGGTGCCGAATTGCAGGTGCTTCGGTCACAGAAACGGTCACATTACCTACGTCAAGGGGAGCAGTGTCGAAAATCGTGAAAAACCGCATCAGGAAAGAGAAACAGTGGTCGCAAATCGAAGCTCACCGACCGAAATAGACGGATACATCGCAGCATATATGTTCAAAAACAACAAAACAACGGTCTCAAAAATAACTACAGACATAGCCAATTCGCAACAACGCATAACGTGGTGTAATGAGCACAAATCCTGGACTTCAGAGGAATTAATTAATATGCTCTGATGGGTCATCTATTACTCTGTTTGGAGAAACCAAAGGAAACCACATTGCCTGTTTCCAACTGTTAAATATGGTGGTGGATCTGTTATGTATGGGCAGCCATCTCGTGGGAGTCATTGGGTCTGATTGTTACTCTGCATGGTGGAATTATGGCCAAGCAATATGAAGCCATTTTAGGTGACCAGGCGTATCCTATGATGTAAACATTGTTTCCTTTAGAGGTTTCCATATTCCAAGATTATAATGCCCCCATACACACTGCTAAGCAGATTCAAGAGTGATTTGATAAACACCAGGATGAAGTCAAACACCTTCCATGACCTCCTCAATCACCAGATCATTGAACTTTTATTGGAAGTCTTGGAACATAGAGTGCAATTTAGTAGATTTCAACCACCTTCATAGCTCAAAGAATGGGAGGTCTTCCTTCTTGAAGAATGGTCCAATATCCCACTAGAAATGGTTCAAAACTTGTATAATGGCATTCCAGGCAGGGTTGAAGCTGTTCTGAAGGCAAAGGCTGGGCCAATAAATATTCTTATATTGTTTGGTGTTTCCATTATTTGTTCTACCCCTTATATATATATATATATATATATATATAAATATATGGTAGAGTAAGGAATAAACCATGATGAGCTGTGCAGTTGAATGTAAACCACCCTGAAATGGTTTATTTTCATACAACTGCACAGCCAGCAGTGGTTTATTCCACTTAAACCATGGCTATTTGCAGTAGAAATAATTAATCTCTCAAATATCTCTCAAAAGAAAATATGGTTGTGCTACATTGTTGGTGTTAACTTGTCACTTTTTCCCCTTTTTTCAGCTATTTCCAATACAATGTTCAATTGAAACAGAAAGTTGAATGGCTTGTGCATTCATTTGGAACTGTGATAAGGCCTTTCCCTGGAAGTACTTAATTCCCTGCGCTATTGTTATTATGTTATGCGTTGGTATGTTTCTCTTTGCTTTACAAGAAAAGAATCAACACCCTCTCGACCAATCAGGATCATGTATATACATGGATACATTTGGGGGGATATTTATAAACATGGCAACCCCTTAGAGCCGGGTGCATTGCATTCTCATCCACTTTGCATTCTGGGGAAAAGGAAGGGAACGGCTGTGCATACCTATTGCCACATAACCATAATGTCTAGTCACCATATTCAAATGATTGTGTACACACAAATTCACTGCCTAAGGTTTCCTGTGTCAGATCACTGTTGACGTGTCCCGCTGACTGCATGAGAGCTGTCAATAAGGGGGGGCTCATTCCTTGCCAGGCAGGATTCAGATGCTAATGTTGTCACCAGCTGTGCATAGCAGGAGGTGCACTGCAGCACGGTGGCACTTATCCCCCGAGCAGTCTTTAGCATCTTATCTAAAACAAACTGATGGGAATAAGTCCCTCATCAGCATCCGCAGCCGTTTAAATACATCATCTAGACACTGTCGCTCCCAATTCTTTATCAACACTTTCGGTGCTGGAGGGCAGCTGCCGTAACTGGGATACTTCCACCTGAACGGCTAAGCACCTGGAATAATCTCTTCTGAGATTGTTAGTGATTTACCTCCAAAACATGCGGGTCTGTGGCCTTTCAGGACCTGGCTGGCACATCATTTTACATTTTGTACATTTAGTAGGCACGCTTATTCTGAGCGACTTACACGGTTTCCTTAAAATAAATATATGTACTTTTTTTACATACAATCCATATACACAGCTGGATATTTTACTGAAGCAATTCAGGTTAAGTACTTTGCGCGAGGGTACAACGGCAGTGCCCCACCTGGGAATCAAACCTGCAGCCGCGAGTTACAAGCCGAGTTTCCTAACCGTCCCTAACGTAACCAATGTACTGCACTGCCATTTATCACTATTCATAGAGTTTATTAAACTGCAGTTTGTACAATGACAACAGCAACTTCCCACCACTTGCTGATCTATTTTACAAATAAACCGGGAAAGAAGTATATAATAATTTAATGTAATAGTAATAGTATAGCATAGTATAATAGTAAAATATAGAAACGAAACCCCAAAATTCTGTTCGTGATTTTTTTCTCATCAATAATGTAATAAATCATAGGTATGCATTGAGAAAATATTTCTAAATTAACAGGTTCATTAATTGCTTAATTCAGATTTTGTTCAATTTAGCCTTATTACTTACATTATAATATTTAATGCAAGTGATAAATCAGAGCGGATATTCCAGGAACGATTTGCTTTCAGGAATCCCTCTTATGTGAGCGGTTGGAATGCTGGTTGCTAAGGGGTACACCTTCCTCCCGTTTGAACGCACGTCCCCTTGTTGGTCCAGTTAAATGTGCGATTTAGACTGCATTAAGGGTACAGTTGTACAGGGCTGTCCCTGCCAGACGCTCACAGAGGCACCTGCTGTCTGTGAATGCAAACTGTCAAAGCTACGTGCATGCGCATCTCCAGAAGAAGGAGCAGACGGTTGACCAAACACATGCTCGCGAAGCTGCAGGATATGGAGGTCGCCATGTTGAACCAGCTGAGCAAAACCTCACTAATTGTCAGTGAAGTCGCCAAAGCACGAGTCCCAGCTCCATTCATCTGCCTCTTTGTTGTGGCTTTATCCAAAGCACCGTGGCGTTTCACATCAGAGCGTATTTAACCTGACAGGACAGCATCGCACTGGCGGCCGTGTGAAAAAGGCAGAGGAGGCACATGGGTCAAGGGAAAACAGCTTCGTGTTAAAGGAGGTGGGGTTGGTCAGCACTGTTGCTGATGCAGACCTGTGCACGTCAGGCTGCTGTGAGGATATTCATCAGTGGAGAGTATTCATTAGTGGAGTAGATGTGCAAGATTTGCATTCCTTATGCATCAGAACATTACATAAACAGTAACTTTAATATAAACCGGGTTACTGGTTTGTCTAAACATTACCCGAACTGGATTACATTTGGATTGAACTCGTGAAGCATTTTTTTTACCTTTTTCTCAAGTGAACCATCTACCATCTCTCCTGTCATTTGATGTGTGTTAGTGTGATCGATCAGTGAATATCAATCCATTTTTATTTCGTGCGGCACCATTGTACGGCAACAATCGGGTTGTCGCCCAGCACCTCGCAGCGATGAGCAATGTGAAATGTTCAGGAACAAAAGACAAATTTAATCTGGATAGCTCAGCCACATCTCCACTTTGAATCATTTTAAAGTGTGTGCGTTTGTCACACGGTGCCATGGCTACGGCTTGCGGCATCTATCACCAGCCTGGCACTCTAACAGAAAGGTGCCTCTCCCTAGCCCCTACCCAAACACCAGGCATCAGCCCTCATCTATCTGACTGGGGAAGAGCAATTAAAAGACAAACAGGCAAATGCCAGCACTGACCCGAAGCACAAGGCAGCTGACAAACAGGCCCAGACAAATCAGAAGATAATTTATAAGCTTTGCGCTAAAATCGAATTATTTGGCAATTCAGATTTCGCAGCTAGCCTCGACAGGGCCATAAATTCATCCGGCCATAAATTATTAAAGGAACAGCCCCCAGTGTAAATCAAAGCCAACTCTGTTTGTTTTAGGAATGAACTTCCTCTTCGCGCCATCCTCACGATTCCCCTTTTAATCCCCCCCCCTCTCCTCCCCTCGACATTTCGCATGTACACTGTCACATCACAGTACGGTAATTCAAGTCACTCGTTTTCAATCGCCGGCTCAGACAAGAAATTGTGACCCCACCCCCCAGCCTGACCCTGACCAATCCCCCTCCTTTAAGTTTATAAAAGGAAATCGGGACAACAGCCTTATCTGATAAGACACAACAATCACGTTCCGTCAGATTGGATTTGAATTATCGGCTGCCATCTTGATGCCCAGTGTTTCCAGGGCGCGGGCGGCAGACATCCGAGCGCCTTTAACGGCCACACCTCCAGAAGATTCGTCCGTCTGCGAATCCGCCCGAGCGGACATCCATCGCTGTTCACGAACCGCTACCGGGGCAGACCACTGCATCAAAGCCGTTTTTTTAAATTACTCTGAAAACATCACAGAGACTTCAAAAGCGACGCGCGTCATCGTCAGGTGGCTAAATTACTACTTCTTGAAGCGTGCGGAAGGGGGAGAAGCTGGAAGGCGTCATTTTAGAAGTTTCACGTGTTACGCAAGTCCACTTCTCTTCCGTTGGGACAAAAACTGTGATGGCGATAGACTGTCCAAAAAATCTACTTCATGATATCTTTATTTTTTTTTTTTTTAAAGGCTCCTCCAATCTACCCCTCTTGGTTTCTAGGAGCCCTGTCCGAGTGAACAGGAGGCATCCTAGCAGACAGGAGGGGGAACTATGTGCTTAAAAACATGTTGGCGATCGAAATTTTTCGTTTCTCCTCTGCGATTTTTCCCTCCCTTTGTGACGGCGCTTGCGAGCGCGCCGCACTCCAGCGGCCCTCGTGCTTCACAGGGCGAGTGAAGTGTTAACCAGTAATAGCCGGGCTGCGGCACAATGGCTTTTTTTTCCCCCTGCAGTGACTGCCGGGCCCTGGAATAAATCACCACCTCCAGCAACAAAGATTGGTCAACATCACAATTACAGGGCTGCCTCTGACTGTGAGAATGATTCGATGTGATGCCCACTGTATGTCTTTTTATTTCTCCCTGAAAGTGACATGATGCCTCTGTGTGCTACGCCTGCTCCCCCCACCCCCCCTCCCAACGGCTAATAATATCCCCTTTCAACATCTTTTAAACCACGTTTTGTACCTACCAAAACACATTTTCGTGCCAATATATTTTTAAACATCCTTAGAAACGTCCCTATTTATGAAGAAAAAATTATCACGTTATGCTTAAAGCAATAATATTATAATGGCATTAGGAACATTTGTGCAATAGAGGTCTAAACGAATTACTACACTGTATTAACAGAATCTTTCCTCGGCGTAAGAAACAAATAGGGTTGAATACATTTTATTGCCCTTTTGAAGCTTGCGGTAAAACATTTTCTGCTTCAATCATCTTTTCTGTGGCATTTACAGGGTTTAAGTGCCCTGACATACCCTTGTGGAGTGATTTCAACCGTGATGCTAATAACAATAATTACCATTGAAGTGTTGGCAAGCCAAGGACCTGAAAATTCTCACATTACACTAGATCTTAATGCAGACAAATAGTTTCAACCTGCATTAAGATGTTTTCGGAATACAAATTTGTAATAATTGCCCAGTAAGGTTTTAAGTGAATGTAAAACACTGCTTTCGATTGGTCGTCTTTGTGTTTACGAGAGGAACTCGAGTGTTAAGGAGGCAATTATTTAGGATTTATGTAAACCTGCAGGAAATTATTAATCTTTAACTAATATGAACTGGGGGTAAAGTGCATTCAAATGGCATAGTGACATATTTTAAATCAGAAAGACAGATGAATTTGCCATCACTTTTGATTACCATTTCAGTTACTCTTCAGCAGGCAGCAGGTCTTAGAAAAATATAATTAATGACGAAAGAATTGCTTATATTAACCTCCATTTACCTTTATCCTCTGTTATAAAAAAGGCCTTCTTTGGAAAATATATCTTTCAAAATTGATATATATCCTGTTGTTAGGTTTGTCCTTGCATTGGATTAAATATTTGTAAGTATATTTGGTGTCTGAAAACTCTTGAAAGGTAATTTGCTCAGTGACACGATTATAATTATTATTATACTATTATTACTATTATTATTCATGATAATAATTATAATTAACTCAATATAATTATGTATTTTAATTTGACAACGTGTGCTTGGATGTGAGCAGATCACACGCAAGTGTAATAAATAGATTGGGAGCACATTTTTTATATTTGATCAGTATTGAGCATCCTCTGATTTTAGTCCCAGCTGTCTGATGTTGTGCTGGCTGTCAGTGAATCGGGTTTGCTACTGTAACAAACCTCTGGACACTGCCTCTTCATTAACAGTAACCAGAATGACATAATTAGTCATAGAAGGGGTGTTTACCATGGTTACCATTCGCTACTGTGTTTTGTATTTTGAAACTGAATGTCAGTGGATGCAGATTAATCTCCCTACACCTGTGGGAAAGGTCATCACCACAGAAATGAGAGCTATCAGTAGACATGCCAGAAACCTGGTGGTCAAACAAATAGCCCCCATAACTCCATTTTAAAAAATTGCCCCAAAAACTGTGTGGGCAATGTTAATGCAATTATGAATTTCATAATTATTTCATTTTGAATAAAACCACAAGCCAGCATGCTTTCATCAAGGATACTATCAATACAGCAATATACGTCATTCCTCAGCATTTCTTGTTTTTAACTCGTGTTAACACTCACCTGGTTTGTTGAGCACATTTCAAGTGGGAAGAGGAAATGGGGTCCTGCCCCCCTCCTCTCCCCACAACACAGGTTCAGAACTGCGGGGGGGGGGAAAACAAGAGTGGCGAGGAGAGGCGCGGTCACTTTAAACAAGCGGGTCTATTGGCCCCCATTAAGGAGCGCTGAAAGTGGCCTGCGATTATCTGCCCGCCCGATGTCACAGCACGGCTGTTATCAGGCCTCGGACCATTGTGCCGGCGGGAGATGGCGTCCAGATAGGGCCCTCTCCGAGCCGGCTTCGCCGCTGACACACAGGATATTAGTCACCCGCTCAGGCTAGGGGGCTGGGAGCTTGTTTTCATTTCCCCCCTTTAAAGCGTCTCTCCAAACAAGGGCAGACGGAGCCGGAGTGGACAGTGCCCCTCCGGGCTCCAAGGGGAACGCGGGGGGGAGGGAGGGGGTTCTTATTCTTCCTTCATGTATTTTTTAAAGGGAGCTTCTGTCTTTCAGTCTGTCAAATGTGTAAACATTATTAAGCCGGGGAGGGGGTGGGAGGGCAGGGCCATGTGGAGGAATGTGGGGAGTGTCATTCCCTCCCCTGCTCTAACCTTGTGGTGCAGCGATACAGGCCATGAGTCGGACTCATTTACCTTGTTTAATCATTACTGTGTGATGACACAACACCCGCTGTATTGATAGCATTTTTTAAATGAGTATTACTAATATTATTATTATTGTTGTTGTTGTTTTTGTTGTCATCATCGCACAGCAATAATTCAACAAGGAAAATAATGGCACCACCACTAATAATAGTACTGATAATAATAATTATTATTACTATTGTTATCGTTAGTGGTGGTGTCATTATTTTCCCCGGCCAACGTTATCCACAATAGACTGTCTTTGTTATTCACCCTGGTGCATTAAGCCCCAGCACAAGTGCTCATTATCCATTAAAAACGGGAAAACGTGGAGCCACAGCCTAATGAATCTAACTACTGTAATATAGAGCCGGATGTCAAGAATGAGCACAAAACTCATAAAATATTACGTATCGCGTTCTCTCCCTGACATTACGTCGGACAATTTCGCTTTCGCGCTCCTTCTTGTTAGGATACCAGTTTTCCTGTGTTCCGACTTTGTTGTTCAGACCTCATCGACACCATGAGAAACCATAGCTAACGAGGGGGGTGTAACTACACCACAATGCATTAGATTGTTTATTGTCCATTGTCCCGCTCCCTAGCAGGCCATGAGCTGTTACTCCTTCACAGAAATATACAATGCAGCAAACGAAGAATAAAGTGGCTGTACAGTGCTCACCCCGTAGATCAGCCATGGGTCTGTCTGAATAGTTCAGAATCACTGTGTCTGGCACTGGAGCTGCTGCTGCTGCTGCTGCCGCTGCTGGCTTGTGTACATCCTGAACTCCTTAACTACAATTAAAAAGATTCACTTGCCATTAGCTTGGTATAAGCAACACGGGCAAAGAGTTTTCAACTGGAAGTCATTCTTAATGGGGTCATTATAGCCCTTTTTGCTTCTCATTTTGGTTTGTTTGACTTAAAGCACACTATTTTAATAAATATTAAATAGGATATTTATAATTATTAAGATATTACATAATAGGATATTTAATATTAATAGCTTTCCACATGTCCACATATCCACGGAGAGTATGAACATGGTTTTTAATTGTTTTGGTCACTTTTCAATTGCGGTGGACGGCTTTAGGCCTGCGGGCAGTTCAGCTGGCAAAGGCATTCGCTATGACCGCTGTCTGGCCCTATAACCGCTGTCTGGCCCTATGACCGCTGTCTGGCCCTATGACCTGGACATGGCAGGTTTGTGCCATGGCTACGCCAATAGCCAACCAAGGCTGGGAGTGCACAGTGGCGCTACGCAACCAGCGCTGTTCCACCAATGGGACGGGTTGGGTTTCGTGGATGGTTAGGGTAGGATGGGTTTAAGTTAGCTGTGGTTCCCATAGTTACCAGTGCCTGTCCTCTGATCCGGGCTAGCGGTCCAGCACCACCTGTGCAGCCTGTAGTGTGGGAAAGAGCCACAGGTTTGTGTCTCAGCTGCAGCGCTCCTTGTTGGGGTGCGGGCAGCGCAGTAGTTACTCAGGAGACTGGCGATTGTCAAATTGGGAAGCAAAAAAACCTGGGTGGTTTTATTTCCAGCAGGTGAAATCCAAATGGAAAAAAAAGAATAATAACAGCACTGTAAGGTAGGTGTAGGATGCTCTCTGAAACGCCAACTTCTACCCGACAGGTACACTGAGCTCATTTTCAGCACAAACCAAAAACGGAATTACCGCGTTAAGTTCCGGAGACTCATTACACCTAATTAGGGTTTAATTGCTGACTTTAATCTCTTTAAGAGAGAGGGCCTTTGCATTGTGCGCACCATTTGGGCTCACCGGGGGGAGGGGCGGAGAGGGGGAATATGAGCGTGAACGGAAGCTCATCTCATCCGAAGATCATTAGTTTTGTTATTTATTTATTTATTTATTTATTTTGCTCACGCTGACTTCAACCTTCAGAAGTGTTTCACAGTCGGCGAGATGTCACCACTCGCTTTTCACGGCTGGGTTCCGTCCTGTTTGCACCAGGGTATGTGCCCGGGGTTGTGTCGTGGGAGAAGGAGAGGGCGGCCATGACAGGCAGGAATTGGGACTTCCTCTCTTTGGACCGATTGTTCTTATACCAAATCAAACTAAATCTCTCGTTGTCTTTGCTCGGCTCACACCTCTTGCTTACATTTTCATCTGTCTTCATTAGGATACAAAAGATACGCATTTAAGAAACAAAGCCCGCTGTAAGCGGAAACTAAGGGGACTCAAATCGGAGGGCACGACCAAATCAGAAGCTAAATATCCAAAGGGCTGGCTAGGAACCAGTGTCTACAGCAAGTTAGACTGCCTGACAGTATTGATATACAGCTTCCTGCAGTAAAACGAAGGGCTACTGTGTCTTCTTGTGTTTGCACTGAACGGAAGCTCGGTTGGACAAAAAGAAAAACAGTAAAACACAAAACACAATTTGAAATGCCAACTCGATTTTGATTGACAAACAGGAAATGAAATAACCTTTAAAATGGGTTGCATTGCATGTTTAATATCAACTGCTTACTTTTTTTTACAGCTGTCTTTGTTTTTTTATTTTCCAGGATTGGTAAAGACGGTGCTCCTATTTCAACACAAGCGTCTTTATCCACCTCATCACCTTCCTCCAAAAGTGGATTCTGAGAAGATACTGTTAGATTTGGACAGTCTTGTTGGAACAGGATGTTCAAACAAAGAGAGTCTGGAGCAGCTCTCAGGTGAGCTGGCAGGGGCAGCGGTAGGGACAGGGGGCAGGGACAGAGGACAGGGGCAGGGGACAGAGACAGGTACAGAGACAGAGACAGGGACAGGGACAGGGGGCAGGGACAGAGGTAAGGACAAGGGTAGGGACAGGGTGCAGAGACAGCGACAGGGATAGGGTGCAGAGACAGGGGTAAGGACAGGGGGCAGGGACAGGGACAGAGACAGGGATAGGGACAGGGACAGGGACAGGGGCAGGGACAGAGACAGAGACAGAGACAGAGACAGAGACAGAGACAGAGACAGAGACAGGGATAAGGGGCAGGGACAGGGGCAGGGGCAGGGACAGAGACAGAGACAGAGACAGGGATAAGGGGCAGGGGCAGGGACAGGGGCAGGGACAGGGACAGAGACAGAGACAGGGACAGGGACAGGGACAGAGACAGGGATAAGGGGCAGCGGCTGACCCCCTGACTCTCCCATGACCCCGTGCTCCCAGGCAGGCCCGCAGCCTTGCATCACCGAGCTCAACATCACCGCTCAGCGTCACCTCATATCCCGAGCGGCCTACACTGATGAGCTCTGCTCTCCTCTCCATCCTCGCAGGTAGCAGGCATCATCCAGGACACAGCGGATGGCCAAGGGACCGTGAAACATGCCCTGCCGGTGGGCTCGACCCTTGACCCCTGACCCCTGACCTCCCTAGTTCCAGCTCCCTGACTGATGGCACTGGGATTACTGCTTTGGGGGGAAACCACCTCCTCTCTCCGGCTCAAACTCAAGGAGCCTGGTTATTGAGCCATTGATTTCCGGACACTCTTTTTCCTTTTTTGCTCGTTTCCCGAGGACAGGGACAACAACGGTCGCGCGACCTTTGAACTTAAGCCATGGCTCCGGCCACTTTCGAGCTCGTCGCCGACGGCGCGGACCATCTTGACGACCGACCGACCGAAAGCACCGCCGCTGAGGTGTGATTAGAGTCCGAGCAAACCAGCCTGGCTCCTCCTATCGGATTCCTGTCCGGCACATGCAAACCAGACGTGACAGATTTAATTTGCTCGTCACATTTGCCCAATTTGAGCTGACATTTTTAAATGCGAGTCAAATTCTGGGTGGGCAGTGGGGGAATGCACATGGGTAATGAGTCTTTGGCAGGATGGGTTCATTTGAGAGACACAGGGGGAGAGATGCACGGGTGGTCCTCCAGAACTGTTGGGCTCATGGCCTGTTACTCTTACGCAGACACTGTGACCTAACACCCCACCCCACCCCACCAGGCCTGACTCTATCGGAGGCCTCGCCTCTTTACAGCCTCGCTAGTAAGCCTCACACGGGCTCACACGTCACATTTCCCAGCATGCAGCTGCTGTGGCGCTGCAAGGCCCTCATCCTCTCCATCTTTCAGGAGTCAGCATAAGCTGTATGAGTCACACTGGCACCGGTACCGATACGACACACGCACATCTGTAAACAAGTGTTTATACACACTCATATGGACTCTGTGGGGTAAGGGGTCAAGCTAAAGACCGAAGAGTATGATTATCACTGGCACTGTTCACAATAGACCGTCCCTGTCATTCACCCTGGTGTGTTAAGCTCCGGCACAAGTGCTCATTATCCATGAAAAAACTGGAAAACATCTAGCCACAGCTAAAGATTCTAACTGCTGTAATATAGAGTCGGATGTCCAGAATGGCCATGAAGCACACAGTACTGCCTTCTTCCCTGGTCCACGGGACGGAGAGGGTGGGGACAGTGAGGAGAAGGGCGGGGCGGAGATCCCGCAGTCCTCGGCTGTGAGCCCAGGGGAGGGGGAGCAGGGAGGGATGGCGTATTAACAGGCATGTTGGGCTTTTTTCCCCCACTGAAACCCTGGGAAAGTGCTTAGCCAGCCGAGGCGAGCACGTCGGCATCGATCCCGCGAAGGCCGCGCGCTCGGTACGTGCGCGGCACGCCCAAACGCGTTCGCGGCGAGCCATCATCCCGCGCTTCTTCACCTCGCCCTGGGGGAACTTTGAAAAATGGTCCCACCGGTACGCGAAAGCGAAATGACGATACTAACACGGGAGGCGGGCTGGTGAGAAACGCAGCGGGTGTGTTAACACGGGGCAGGGCGCGGGTTTGGGGTGGGGGGCGCGAGGACGCGGGTGTATTAACATGGAGCCCCACGCGGGGCGAGCCTCGGAGGGAAACGGGCGGCGGGAGGGGAGAGGGAGGGCGGTCCTGCCGACAGCTACAAGATGGAGTAGCAGCGCGCGCCGGGATGAGCCGTCTGCGCGGTGACAGTGTGTGACAGCCCCCAGAGCGGCGAGCGAGCAGGAGTGTGACGGGGAATACAGAGCGCCGCATTATTGTTTAAATCATTGATTGCTTCCCCTCCCCTCAAGCCCGATGCCTCTCCTTCTGACACGAGGAAGAGAAGGGAGAGAGAGAGAGAGAGAAAAGGGAGGGTGGGGGGGGGGGAAAAAAAAGAAAACAGCAGACAAATCCAGTTTCCATCCCTTTGTTGTTTTCCATATCTCTGTATTCAGTTCGGGGAGCTTTGTGCTCGCCATCACCGGGTTCACACAATGCCGGCTATTTAACTTCCAGCACAAAGCGCGTTATTCCCGTGCATCGGAGAGGCCGGGTCTCCGTCAGCGTTTTGGGGGTGGGGGGGGCGGATTTACAATGGATCGAGACTGAGTGTCGAACGTTAACCGTTTCGGGCGATAATGAACTTCTTTTTTTTTTTTTTTTTTTGGAGGCGGGGAACAATTTTCTAATATTTCCATTTCATTTTTTTTCGGTTGTATTTTTTTTCCTCTGAAATGAAGCTGATTTTTTTTTTTAAAGGCACGTGGGCTCGTAGCCCCCTAGCCACAGGCGTGCGAGAGCCCCCCGGCCGTCCTGACGACCGCGACAGAATTAGGCATCATATCTCGCCCGGCGGTCTAAATGATGGCATTCGAAACGACGTCTTCTCAGACACAATACTGCACGTGGCTCAGCCCAGTCGAAGGGATCGATTCTCCCTTTGTGATTCTTTATATTGTGTCAGCTCGACTAAAGCTGTACAAACAGCCAAATCCTTAGATACACTGTATCTCAATGGCAACGAAACTCAGCCGTGAGGGGAACGCGTTGGAGGGTCGGAGACGCGTTAGCTGCTCTCGTTTAGCCTTTATCAATCTCATATTAATGCAGGCAGGCTTTCGGGCCTGCACGGCCGTCTCCCAGCAGACACATAATGCTCTCGCAATGGCGCTTCAGTGTTGCACCGTCGTGATTATATTGGAACGAGATTACGGGAGCGTTGTGCGGACGTCGTGCGTTATCTAGTTTAAAGGAAATGCCGACGCTCGTTCCAAAGGATTAAGATTGAAATTGTAACATCTGAAAACGGTGTAATCCCAAATTCCTTTATTGATTTGTTACGGAGCGATCCTTTTCCACGACAGCTTACTCACCTTACAGTTTTCAAATAATTCACGTAGACGGCTGGATATTTTACGGCACTTCAGGGGTGCCGGCGGGATATGTATATATACGCGGCTGTTTTATTATCTACAGTTCAGCTGGAAAAGATTATAGTCGCCAAGATGTTGTCGGTTTGTCCTGTGTGATAAATACTCACTAAAATCTGGGAGCAACTTCAGTAAGAGGACACTCTCGTTATCTCCCTGTTTTCCTTCTGCCTGATTCCTTCTTGGCACACGGCACGCTGCACAAGGCCTGAACAACCATGCACTGTGGCCGAAACAACCATGCACTGCATTTACATCTTCAAGTGAAAAATAATAAGAAATTGAAATTTTGAGAGTGCTGTCTGCTTTTTCTATTCCTGTTTTCCTTCTACCTTGTACCTGTTACATATTTGGATGTGTGTGTACTCCTTTCTCTGGGAAATTAGACTCAGTATTGTGATACGACAGCAGGGTCACACCCAGAACCTTCTGGTTAGGAGTTCTGTTCCTGAATATTGGGGCTTCCCCCAATATTCAAAACAATCATATCTGTCCCCCCCAATAATTTGTAGATATAAAACATTCCCTTTCATTATGTCCCTGTCCCTGTCCCCCACAATATTTAATATGTGGTTACGCCCTTAGTCTGCAGGGTTCCATTAAATCCGATCTAAATAAACACTACAACTACTTGTATACTACAACTGACAAAGCACTGATCATTCTCACTGGATGTCATTATGTCTGAAATATGATAATTCCTTATTATGTACCCCGACCCCAGGTTTACAGCCCCATGTTTACGGGTGTGAGGGAACCGCATTACAGTTATATATTCATGAATGTGGACTGCGTTTGTGCAGGGGGACGAAGTCGCCCGCGCTCGGCGAGGAGAGGAGAGGAGACGGTGCTCACGGGGAAGCGGCGGGCGCTGAGGAGCGCTGACAGGCCGAGAGCCCGCCTCCTGCCGGCAGCCTGTCTCTCTGTTAGCGGAGGGGCTGACACCAACATGGCACTCTTAAAATAATGATGAACCACGAACACTGCAGACTGCAAACAATGACATGTCACCTGTGATCAGCATGTTCCATCATCTGTACTGCAGTGGGAGGGAGAGAGAGAGAGAGAGAGAGAGAGAGGAGGAGGAGAGAAAGGGAGAGGGGGAGAGAGAGAGGGTAGGGAAGAGAGGAACAGAGCCGGTGACAGAGACAAAGAGAGGGTAAAAGAAAGGGATAGAGGTTGAGAGAGTTAGAGGGAGATAGGTTAGAAGAGAGCCTGTGAGGGGTGGGGGGTTAGAGAATGTGTGAAGGGGGTGGCGGGGGGGGTGGTTGCAATCAAACAGCCCCTGGCCACCAGGGAGTTAACACAGGCTGGAGACACCGGCCCCAGCCTGCTGTTAGGAGACCTGTCCCTGCCCCTGACCCTGTGGCTCTGTTCTCTCCTTATCTGGGTGTTCCCCAGGGCCACATCAAACACAGCCAACTGTATGAGCTTTTTACTACCACAGAGTAAAGCTCATATTATGACATGGGGTACATGTATATTGGTTCTGCTGAGTGTATGTGTGTTGTGAATGTGTGTGTGTGTGTGTGTGTGTGTGTGTGTGTGTGTGTGTGTGTGTGTGTGTGTGTGTGTGTGTGTGTGTGTGTGTGTGTGTGTGTGGGTGTGTGTGCGTGTGTGTGTGTGTGTGTGTGTGTGTGTGAGTGCGGGCCATGTGATGTATAGTATAGATATATGGTATGTTTGCAGCATCTTGCTGTATCTTATTGCATATACATGTATGTCTGTCTGTCCCCTTTAATAGACACACTGATAGCTTTCAGCTAAAAAATATATATATAGAGAGAGAGAGAGAAAGTGAGGTTCCTGATCAAAGAGCTCAAAACAGCACTATACGAGACTAGACCTGGGACTACACTGCCACAGAAAATTTGTGACTTGGTGCCGGAATTGATGGCAAATTTGAGAACCTCCAATAAAACATCCAGTGCATCTATGGAGAAAAACACTCCGTTTCCCAGATGCAGGATGTAAAATGCTGCCTGTGCGTAACTCTTGTTAACAGAGTGTAAATCCCTGCAGAACAAGCAGGCGTCTGAGTGGACACAGCAGTTTATTTGTGAATAAATCAAAGATGATCAGCCATGAAACACTCACAGGACTTTGCAAAAAAAATACGAACATTCCTGAAGGCGTGAATATACGACCTCAGAAAAAAATGGACAAATTGGGGCAAATGGGATAAAAACTGCAAACAGAAATAAAATGATATTTACGACACAATGAATAGCGGGGCTTCCTCGAAACATTTCACATTCATTTTCATTTTTGCTTCTTTTTTTCTACTTTTCAGACAATATTTTGAGGGGGTATATGGTTTCTCTCTCTCTGTCTGTCTCTGTGCATGCATGTGTCTGTGTCTGTGAGTGTGTGTGCTAGTGTAAGTGTGTGTGTGTTTGTGCGTTCTTGTGTGTGCGAGTGTGTGTGCATGTGTTTGTGTTTGTGAGTGTATGTGTGAGCGTGAATGAGTGTGTGTTCATGTTCGTGTGTGTGTCTGCTCGTGTGTGAGTGTGTGTTTGTGTGTGGGCTTGTGTGTGAGTGTGTATGTTATTGCGAGGGTGTGTCTGCTCGTGTGTCTGTGTGTGCATGTGTGTGTGTGTGTATGTTAGTGTGAGGATGTGTGCGTTCTTATGTGTCTGTGTGTGCATGTGTGTGTGTGTGTGTGTGTGTGTGTGTATGTTTGTGTGTGTATGTGTGTGAGTGGTGCTCATGTGTGTGTGTGTGTGTGTGTGTGTGGTCATGTGAGTGTGAGTGTGTGTGTGTGTTTGTGTGTGTGTGTGGGTGTGTGCTCATGTGAGTATGTGTGTGTGAATGTTTGAGTGTGCGTGTGGGCTTGTGTGCTCATGTGAGTGTGAGTGTGTGTGTGCATGCTCGTACTCATGTGAGTGTGAGTGTGTGTGTGTGCTCATGTGAGTGAGTGTGTGTGTGTGTGCTCGTGTGAGTGTGTGTGTGTGTGTGTGTGCTCATTTGTGTGAGTGTAGTGTGTGTGTGTGTGTGCTCATGTGAGTGTGAGTGTGTGTGTGTGTGTGTGCTCGTGTGTGAGTGTGTGTGTGTGTGCGCCCATGTGAGTGTGTGTGTGTGTGTGTGTGCGTGCTCGTGTGAGTGTGTGTGTGTGTGCTCGTGTGAGTGTGAGTGTGTGTGTGTGTGTGTGTGCATGCTCATGTGAGTGTGAGTGTGTGTGTGTGTGTGTGTGTGCATGCTCATGTGAGTGTGAGTGTGTGTGTGTGTGTGTGTGCATGCTCATGTGAGTGTGAGTGAGTGTGTGTGTGTGTGTGTGTGTGCTCGTGAGTGTGTGTGTGTGTGTGTGTGTGCATGCTCGTGTGAGTGTGTGTGTGTGCTCATGTGAGTGTGAGTGTGTGTGTGTGTGTGTGTGTGCTCGTGTGAGTGTGAGTGTGTGTGTGCTCATGTGAGTGTGAGTGTGTGTGTGCATGTGTGCGTGCTCTAAGCAGTGGTCTGGCCGGGTGAGGCTGCCAGGAGACTGTGGCCCAGCTCTGATGGGCTCATACAGTATTTATGGTGGAGCAGCAGAATTACTCGCTTGACCTCAAGGGTCAGCCAATTAACTGGAACACACTTACATTTTCATTGCGAGATGGACAAGCACAAAGACACAGCGCCCCACACTGACCATTAACTGCCCACACCAACTCTCTCTCTCTCTCACTCACTCAGACTCTCATTTCTCCCTTTCTCTTTTTCTGCCTCTCTCCTTCTCCTTTCTCTCTTTCTTTCTCTAACTTTCCCACCCTCTCTCTCTGACACTTTCCCCCTCCCTCCCTGTATAAAAATCTGTAAGCGTACATTTTTATTGAAAAAAGAAAGATATTAAATTCCTAAAAAGTTGGTCGTAGATAAACCACATTTTGCGAGATAGATTACGCATAACAGGGGGTAGCATTGTAGCTATGGTCCTATGAATGCAATGCGAATCAGTAATGTCTGAGCACTGTGCAGCATATTCACGTATGTAATGTGAGATCACTCAGAAGCACAAATTGAAATTTGTCACTCTAAATGATGCTATAGGGCCCATTTGTTCTCATCAACATTTGCCCCTCCCACACTGATCCCAACAGTGACTTAAGCAGCAGTTTTCACCTTGCTCTCTCTCTCTCTCTCTCTCTCTCTCTCTCTCTCTCTCTCTCTCTCTCTCTCTCTCTCTCTCTCTCTCTCTCTCTCTCTCTCCCCCCCCTCTCCCTCTCTCTCTCTCTCGTGTGGTTATAGAGGACGTTTTACCTTACAGTTCACCTTGACATTGTGGAAGTTCCTCCCCCCCACCCCCTCTTTTCAATTGTGTTCCACTTTCTTGCTCTCATAACATTGATAAATGATGACAAATCCTTTCCTTAAATGGTCTGAAATTGAGAAATTTGATGAACGTCCACAATGGCCAGATACAGTTTCGCAGGTCGGTTTAAGTACGCCGAAGCAAAAGTATGCGCAACCAAAACAAGATATCAAATATTACAAGTATGATCCCTAAGACATACATGTCATTGGCCAAAATATTGAAATAATATCCCTGTCTAGTAATCGACAACATATAGTGTAGTAAAACAGTATAACGATATTTGTATCTCAGTCAGACCCAGATCAAAATCTCGGGAGAGCGGGAGAGTAAGGGGTCCGTACAAGTCTTATGTACGAGTGTGAAAAAGAAAGAAAACTAGACCGTGAGCACAATTGATGAGCGCTGGAAATTACTTGACAAGAAGTGGGTTTTTTGGTCTCATTAATCTGGCTCCACACACAGGTGCTCGCGGAGGGAGTCAAACACATACACTCCGTCACTCTGTCAGTGGCGGCGCCTGAAGGACGGGGGAAGTCACCGAGGAATGGCAGCCTCTCGGCTCCCGGGAAAATGATCAAAGGCCAGGTGACGCCAGGTGGGCCGCGCGCCGGCGTGACCGAGCGGGCCCCGGAAAAAGAGCCCGATTCCCGCCGACATCAGAGAGAGCCCTTTCCCGTTTCATCCAGAGACGCGCACCGACTCAGTGTGTCCCGCGCACTTAAAACACACGGCGGCAGGGGAGACGCGCTCCTTCTCGTGCGACACTGTTGGAAAACCCGAGCGAAACAAAGGTTGAGCTTGAGTATGACCCAGCGGGAAAAGTGTAGGTGTAAGATGAAATTGTGATATTCTGTGCTTATTGCTTTATAAGTTTAATCATCAAAGACTGCGCTATTTTATTTTAAAATAAAGCCAAGTGCATAATGTGTATGGATATGCTGCATTAACTGGAGACCATACAATCTGGATAAATATACGAGGGATCTGAAAATGGCAAAGGACTAAAGCATAAAACAGTCCTGTTTTCTCAAATTCGCCCACCTTTTCCCCTCTGGAAACAGGTAAGAGCAAAACATAAAACAATCTAACGTTAGAAAGATCATATTTATTCAGGGAAGAGCTGTTATTGCATAAACTGCACGCTAATATTCCACGGTCGTGACTGCTTACTGAGATTCACTGTCACAATACGTATATCCACGCTATTACAGCGTAATTACACGGGCACGAAGGTTAAGGGAATCAAAGTGCAACGCTGAGGGAAAGAACGAGACTTTCCACGCTGCATATAAAGCGAGGAAACCGTGCCCCCAAAAAAAGACAGCAACGCCAAAACTGCACACGAAAATGAGATGTACGCCTTACGCAGCGTGTACAATAAAGCGCTGTGCCTTAAAGACTGCGAAGGACGATGGAGTCGGCCAACGTGGGACCACCTCCAGCGTCTCTGGAACTCTGCGATGGTGTTATCCCACACACCTGCCCTTTTTTCCCAGGCACTTGTCCATCGGCGCATTTAAAAGCGTAGCAAAATGTAAAAATGTTAAATCCACCCCCAAATCTCCGTTCGCATCTGAGGTTATGTCTTCGGGCACAAAGGGAGCCCCTTCTTTTCATTCCAGGCGACGCAGATGTCTGGTGAGGAACGCCTCGCTATCACTAAAGAAACCTGTTCGCCGTGAATGGCTCCCTTCTGTCGGGCCCGTTAAATAGTGATCGGTGGCTAAGCGGGGGGCCGGGAGGTTTGAGGCGGCGGTTATCAGCGGGTTGAGTCATGGATTGACCGGCTCTATCTCCCGCCGCAGTCGCTCGTCCATCATCGCGCCCCCGTCCCCATGGCGACGCGCAACGCCTCCTCTCCCAACAGCTGGCGGGCGTCTCTGTCTCTTTTTTTATTGCCCCCGCGTCAACGAGGAAGAAATACTTCCGCTTTGTGGGCCCTCCGCTTGCCCCTCTTTGTTGGCAGCGTTTCCATGACGACCGCTGATCCCTTATCGCCGCGCGCACAGCCCTTTCTCGCTCGCCGCCCTCGTAAGCGCATCGCCTCGCGCCGTGCGTACAACGGGAAGCAGATTGATTTCTCAAGAGAGGACGGCTGACCTAAACTAAACTTACAAGCGATCAGAAAACAACACGTTAAATGTTATTCTGTTTCAGTGTACACAACCATCCGGGTTCATGAATATACTGCAGGTACAGACTGTATGTACTGATTATCTAGCTGTATGAGCATATATTTAAGCACTAAAGAGTATAAAGAGTAAAAATAGGAATAAATATTTAATGATAGTGAATAAAGATAGCATATCCAAATAGGCAGTTGCCATGCTTCATCACAAAACATGTTTATGTTTCAAAGCCTGCATTTTCATTTGACAAAAACAGCATATATTGTATGTGGACATACGTATAGTCTGATGTAGTGTTGATCATATACACAGGCTTAAAATGTAATTGCATATCAATAATTGTTTGGATGGGTCTCAGGGAGCACCAGGCAGCCCTCTGTGTGCCAACAGGTGACGGTGATTCTGGGAAGTGTAGTTCAAAATCCTGTATCCACCATGCTGGAAAGAAAGAGCCTGAAGCTTTTAACCTCTCCTATGCATCCCTCTGTTCCTCCTGATAAACTTAATTCACATGGTGCTTGTTGGAAATTCAGAGCGCAGATCATGCCGATGGAAGATATTAAACACAATGAGGATTGTGAAGGTAGAACTGATAAAATTGTTAATTTCAAGTCTGTCAAAATGTGGAGCATTCTTATAGACTTCCCTAAACTCTGAAATGATGAAAACTCAGTGTAATAATAGACAGTGCCCTCTGAGTGACTACCCAGGTAAATATATGGTTCATCATGTCCAAATTCAGTTGCAATTGTACTGAAGAGTATTTTCCTCAGCAAATGCCTGTTGTGAATTTTAACCTCAAGAGTACCTCTTGATGAAACAGTACCAGGGTTGGGGTCAATTCCATTTCAATTCAGTTTATGTTCCATGAGGATTTTTCAATTCTTTTTTTTTTATTATGTAAAAGAAAAATTCATTTTGTTTTGGTTTTGTTTGTGTGTTTGTACAGGTACCTGCCAAAATAAAATAAACTTAACTTGAGTAAATTAAGGTTCTGGTGGTTCTGTTATAGTGTGGGGTGGATTTTCCTGCCATGGTTTAAGTCCACTCAACCCCTTAGAGGGCAAGGCAAATGCCAATAAATACAAAGCCATTCTGAGTCATCCTATGGTAATGCATTTCTATCCTGATGGGAGTGGTCTCTTCCAGCATGACAATGCCCCATCCACAGGGCACAGGTGGTCACTGAATGGTTTGATGAGCATGAAAACTATGTAAACCATATGCCTTGGCTGCCTCAGTCACCAGATCTCAACCCAACTGAACACTTATGGGAGAATCTGGAGCAGCGCCTGAGACAGTTTTTCCACCTCCATCAACAAAACAGCAAATTATGAATTTTCTCTTGGAAGAATGGTGTTGGATCTCTCCAATAGAGTTCCAGAATCTATGCAAAGGCAGATTGAAGCTGTTCTGGAAGGTTGTGGCGACCCAATGCCCTCTTAAGACACTTTATATTGGTGTTTCCTTTATTTTAGCAGTTACCTGCATATCATTGTAATTATTCTAAAAATATTTCATACTGAATTCATGCAGTCATCATGAACCTAAAAATAAAGCTACATGTGTGTTGAAGAACTATACCATTATAAAAACTAGATTCTCTGGATTGTCACACATGCATGCACAGTACCTCAAACACATTTGTACATTAAACTAATTTACTGCATACGCTACATCTATTACTAATAATCCATTAATCAGGGCGACATGTTTCCATCTGTAAAAAATACTAACAAACTATTTCCCTGGATTCTTAAAAAATATATATGAATCTATTAATCCATTTTTTAAAATAAATACAGCTCTGGTGTTGCCAAGTAGCATGTCCTGCTAAAGCACTGGGTTTCAGTGTGCGAAGCACTCCAGCAGTCTGGCATCGAACCCTAACCATGCCATTGTCAATTCTGACAATTCTAATTGGCTGAAACGTCACCAAGAGAGGGAAGGTTCTAGTTAGCAGGATTATCCGTGTCTCATTGTGCAACGGCGTCTATTCTGGCCAATAAGGCGCCCGCAGTCTGTCTGCGCCAACTGCGCGTGAGGGGTACTCCTCTGACACGGTGACTGCGCAGCTCGGCTTGTGCACTGTGGAGCAAGAGAAGCGGGGGCTGGCGGCTGAGCTCGGAATCGACGGGGGACATCGCGGTAATGAGACAAGGCTTGCGAATACGATTGTGCTTTCCAGATTGGGAGAAAAAAAAAAAAAAAAAAAAATTGGTCGAAAAGATTTTTGTAATAAAGTTCTAATTAGATAAGTGCGTTAAATGATAAACAGCCAAAGTGTAAATAACAGTAATTGTACAGTTATTATGGCTGTTAATTGCAAAGCCGATCATTTCTCAAATAACTACCGGAGGTGCTGTTTAAATAGCCTAGCAGTGGGAGGAAGAGACGTTGCATTAGGAGGAGCCAGAGCACCAACAGGTTTCAGCGGCAGAGGGAAGTGAATGGGGGGGAAGGCAGAGACAGTGGATAAAAGACTAAAACAAAACCGAGCATGACGGGAGGACAGTGAGTGCTTAAATTGGCTTGGTCGGGGGTCGGGGGGGGGTTCGTGGTTCAGATAGGTTTACGCTGGACAATAGCTCTGCTTAGAACTGCCTCACACTGATTACTTCCAGTACTGGATTAATCTCCAACAGCCACTTTTGTCAGTCACAACAGAAAAGGAAACGCGGTTTCCACCCCCCACACACTCACTCACTCTCTCTCCATCTCTCTCCATCTCTCTCCCTTCCTTCATCGCCCACACGTTAATAGCTCACTCCTATTTGCATTGAAATTAGTTCTTTCTTTTTTTTCTTCTTCTTTTTTAGATCTTTTCTTTTTTTTTTTTTTTTGCACCATAACCCCTCCTTCCCTCCTCCAACCAATTAGACCCGGGCACAAATCTCCCATTTTATTTCCCTTTGTGTGCGAGTCTCTGTGTCGCGTCCTGGGAGGTTGGCTGATGAGACGTGTGTCAGGGTGTTGTCACGGGAAAGGCTCTGTTGGGGGGGGGGCGGGCACGGGTCTAAGGTGGAGATGGCCAATCAGCGCGGCCGCCTGCAGTAGATCAGCGGTCATCGAGCCGGTCGTTCTCCTGACACTGACAGCATGCCTGTCCAGCATGTCAGCGCACCTACACTATCGCCTAGAGGCACATCTCCTGGGCCCACTATTCTGTCAGGAGAATTCTCCGCTCATTAAGCGCACTGGCCCAGTAATTGCCCAAACACTAATGTTTATATATATATATATATTTATATATATATAGACATACATATACATACCTACATATAATATTTATGGTAGAATAGAAACCAATGTAGAGACAGATTGATAAATCATTATAGATTTTTTACATTGGATTCAGTTTCTTTTTCATGCCTCTTTACCAATCATTTCATATTTCCTCTCTTCCCTTCTTTGCGCCTCCATTATGGGATTTCTTACTGTAGGTCATAGGTCACAGGTCATAGGTCCCCTGTCCTCTTGGGTGCTGCAGAGCGTGGCATTTTTTTTTTTTTTCAAACTCAAACTGAAAGTGGAGGCCAACACTCAAAGGCCGAGGCATTCCAGAATGGATGTTCAAAGGGGAAGCAATGCTTCAGAGGCAGCGCTGTTTATTTCCTGTCAAAGACAGGTATTGTGAAAGGACCATAGTGCCACACTGCCCCCCTCCAGCCTGATTGCATGTGTATGTTGCACAATCCCATTCGGGGGGGGGGGTGGGGGGGGTCCTCAACAGTTCCACAGACCGAAAGAGAAACAGACCTGAGTTCAATCAACATTAGTCCCTAACTTTGACTTTCAAACAAATTCAAGTGTTACTTATTTTCTTCACAAACGCAATTTGGCGAGTTCGTTTTGGTCATTGCTGAATTCAAACCAGTTTGCTAAATTCACGCTAAAGTCAAAGATAAGGACAAATGTCGATTGAATGCAGGCCACTGCTTCCCTCCTAGGCGCTGCGACAGCGTGGTTCAGCCTCCCTGGCCCTGCCGTTTCTGCATTGTGCTGACCCACGCAAGCGGACCAGGGAGAGGGTGAGAGAGCAGAGGAGGCAGACAATACACTTAACAGCCATAACAGACTGTGTACAACGGCTCCACAAAAGCTAACGGCGCTAAGCAGCTAAAGGACCCCGTGCAGGTCAGACAGAGTACAGCGGCGCACTTAACACGTCCTGCATTAGTCCCCTTTCCCTGTATCACCTGCTTCCTGTCTGAAACGTAAACGCCTCTGTTTGACTTTTTTACTTTCGGACCGCGCGGCCTGCTAATGGCGAATGGAAAAGGAAGCGATGCTCACAAGCGGTTAATTATTGCACATTTTGCATCTAAAAAAAAAAAAAAAAAAGATACATTTGCATGGGGTAATATATAGCTTTAAGAATGGCCTTCATTGACTTTGTGTCACTTTGCGAGCAGGGCTCTGGCACCGCACCCTGCATTAACTGTTACACCGAGTAAAAATGCAATTCATCTACCGCTGGATAGCAAGCTCAGCCATTATTTGACAGTTTGACCGTATCAGTTTGTTCACAACCTGTATACAGTTTTAATTCCTGCATTGTTATTTTGGTAATTCGTTTTGCATCTGTCTTTTAATATACCCCCCGGGCCACGTGGCTATAAAACTAGTTACCAGTCATTGGTGAGGGGCTTCACGTATCTTCGGTGTTCTTTCTTTATTGCTCCAAAGACATCTGCCTAACTATCTAGCTCTTCACGAAACCAGTGCGGTAAAGTTTCAACTCATATTTCAAGCACAGCTAGCGAGCTCACTCAATCTCAATTTCCATCCTTATTAACTAGCGGCTGTGGGCACTGTCACATTTATCTACCTTGTTACTTTGGGTGGTGGAAACTACAGTAGAACCCTTACGAAGCTGAACCTATTGCATTTTACTCTTGACAACGCAGCTAAAAGGCCGCTGTAACTCGCTAAAACAAAACATCTTTGGTGCTCGTCAAGCTTATTTTCACGAGCGGTAACAAAAAACGTATCCCCTTAGCTATAAAAACGTATAGGCTCATTTTAAGGCTAATCCTTTCACACACAGCTTGAAGCTCAACTGCATCCGTTACGTAAATGCCTTGTATACAGTCAGTATGCAATGAAGTTCAAAATGATACAGGATATGATATATAGGACAGAACATGTCAAACTCTCCCTTCATCTTTTTCACATGGTTACACCCCAAACAACCGACCCCCAACCAGAACACACCCGGAATGAAAATAATGGAACTATGAATTAGTCTGACTTAGTCTGGCATATTAATGTGCCATTCCTGAAACCTCCCTTGTAAATTCCCATCCATAACACCTCATCTTCAAACCCTCCTCATCTTATCCTCACCCATCTCTCCACCCCTCTCCCCCACACCTCAATCTCCTTTCCCTCTTCCACCAAAACCCCCAACCTGTGGCCCAGGTCACCCCAACAGCCTCCTATCCATTCCCTGGTCCATCTCTCCACCCCTCTCCCCCACAGCTCAATCTCCTTTCCCTCCTCCCCCAAATCCCTCAGCCTGCCCAATGGCCCAGGCCACCCCAACTCTGCCTCCTTCCACTCCCCTGGTGTCCATCTCTAAACTCCTCGTTCCGGCTCCCCCGCCCCTCTCTGCAGGCCCGCCGCTCCCCAGGCCCACCGTAACGTCCCCGCGTAGCTCCGGCGTTATCACGTCACCACCGCGTGCCGCACAGCGCCGCTGTCAGGGAGGCGTTAACCTTTACCGGCCCCAGCTCCAGCTGGGCCCTAGCTGATTGGAGTAATTAAGCACTCAGTGGATGGACTTTAACTTTGACTTGAGAGCTAATAGCCAACAAATATATAAAAGCAATAAACTAATGGTGTGAGTAATTAACCAAGGGTGCAATTAAACGCATGGCAGAGCATTACTCACACCAGGAATGTTAAACACTTCAGTGTTGTTTAAAGCCGGGACATTTTCAGCTTTATCTCGCCGGCAGTGCTTTGAAGGGATTACAGACTGCGAAGGCTCTTGTTCTCATTTACAGATTTTGACATCGATACACGTGCGTTCGTTTTGCTGACTGACTGTCATACGGGAGTAGCGCAATATTACAGCATATCGGCCCAGGGGATTGAGGTGTTGGTCATTTATAAGAATGTAAGAGTACATAATGACGAGAATAGGCCGTTCAGCCCGTCTAGGCTCGCCATTTCCTAGTCTAAAGAATGTCCAGTACTGCACCGAGTCTGGACTTGAATAGCCCAAGTGTTTCTGCCTCCACTACCTGACCTGGCAAGCTGTTCCACGCATTGACAACTCTTTGTGTAAAAAATAATATTAAGATTAAAGCGCTGTTTAAGAATTGTGCTTGGGAAATAGATTACACAAGATTCCCTTAACTGTATGTGCAGATTATTAAGCGATAGATATGAAATTACACAACTGACAAACGCAAAGATTTTACAGTTCATGAGATAATAGGCTTTGTCTGTTTCTCCATAGCACTATTAAACCCTGGCAGACACAAACAAATATAGACCCATCAGCCCACTCCCAGACCGACTTTGATGATCTTACAAAGTTATGCGGCTTAAGGGCGACGAATCGCTCCATCATCAAAAACACATATCGGGGTGGATCGATAAAGATGGATCCGCCGTGGGTTCCAGTTCCCATGCTGCATTGCAAAGAACGGACAGGAACACAGCTGCTCCTCGCCCCCCGCCCCCACCGCCCACCGTGCAAATCTGAATACAGATGAGGAACGCTGATGGATTGAGGTGTAACAGCTAAGAGCGGGCGCGGCAGCCTCGGCTGTTTGCTTAGAAGATTCCTCCCAAAGCCCCTCTGTCTCTTGAAATCCAAAAAAAAAAAAAAAAGAAAGGGGGGAAAAAAAGGTATGGAGCCCGTGCTACTGCGGCCGGTGGTGGGAGGAGGTAATTGAATCGTCAATGTCAGACTGCCCCCCCACCTTCGTTTCGCTCCCCACCCCGTCGACCCTGGACTCTTCTTCAGGGTCCCCAATATCTACACCACCCGACCCCCCCCATCATCTCCATTACTCCACTCCACCCTTCCCCCTCTATTTTAACATGTGTTGCCTTTGGACAGCCAGGGTCCAGAGTAAAAAAAAATATATATATATATATTACATTCACAATTATGAGCTTTGTGAATATTAAAACATGAGGTGGCATTGGCGGGGGTATTTTGATTGGTATTTCAACCTTTGACTGCCCTGCGAGGCAGCCCCGGCTCCCGGTGCCACAATCGGAGGGCTGGAATTTAATTCCAAAATGATTCGGGATAATACGGGTGACGGATAATGTATGCATGAAGGATATTATGTTTGGGCTAAATGCAGGAGGGGCCAGGGCTATCAGAGTTGAATAATCACAGCTAGTGAGTTATAATCTCGGAATACCTTACTGTCAGAGCTGGGAGAGCAGCTCTTAAATCAAGCAGGGGGAGAATCGCGGAGGAGGAGAACTGAGAGCAAGAGCGCTAAACGGTGTTCTTTAATGATCTTTCATTTGTGGCCAATATCTCTTTTCTTCCCTCGTCAACCGCCTCGCACCTGGGCTTCCGGATTCGACGCGCGCGGAGTTGCGCGTGAGGACTCGGCTGCCGTGACAACGCGCCACGTCTCTCCACCGCGGCCCCTCCGATGAGATCTCTTAACAACAGTTTTGAGCCTCTCCCGTTGTGCCCAACGAGGGGGTCGTCCCTGCATGGCCACTGACTACTCGATTTACAACGACAGAGACACTCGCAAGCGATTAAAAAGCACACAACAAATACCATGGGTGTGATTTTTGTTTATGTCATATATCAGTGTCCCGCTTTGTACTGTAATTGTGAAAAGGTCGAGCTGTTTTTGTTTATTTTTGTCCATTCAGAGGGATTTTTTTGAATCAAACTTACATAGTGTGGGAGTACAATCTCTTAATGAATGAATGTGCCATCCTTATTGTGACGGACACATTCTCATGTTTAGTGTCACATTAACCACAATAACTGGTCAGTATTTGTTAGAAGCCTACACATTGTAGCATACATACCATCTCTCGGGCGCAGCATCAACTATGTGCATTCGTAAATAATCATCCCTGCTTACGGTAACATACATGAACTATTACAAAGAAACATGTAGCCAGTATTCACCAAAACATGTTTGCTCATCCTGCACTGTTACTGGAGCAGTCGGTTTCCACGTTTAAAAATATTTGAGACAAAAAGAAGCCCGGCCCGCTTATGAAGTCCATCCCGCAGTCAATGAGTCCACACGCTTCCCTTTCCTGAAGTTCCCCCTCCAAACGGCTCTCAAACCCCCGCTTTCCCCTCTTCCTCCCTCTCTTTCTCTCTCCCTCTCTCTCTCCCTCTCTGCTTTTGTTCTCCTTGTGCCTCTTTATCACAGCGTGAAGGCTGAGAGAGATATTATTAATCCCAGGGAGGGAAGCGGGGGCAGCGGTATGGATGGCATTGTGAGAGCTGTAATGATAGGACGACGTGCTTGGCCGGTGGCCTGTGCTGCTTTGATGAATGGGGAACGGGGGGCAAAGTGAGCGGTGCGGGCTGGCAGGTTGCTGGGCCGTACGATACCGCCCCCCCTCACCCCACCCCACCCCACCCCACCCCACCCTTCGCTCTGCCCCCCCCACCACACCCCCTTCACCCACTGGGCACCTCATCCCACCACTGCCCCAGGACAAGGGTAGAGCAGGGAGATGCCCTCTCCCTCCTCCCCTGCTTTCCTCCTCTCCTCTCCTCTCTCCTCCCTCCTCCTCTCCTCCTCTCCTCCTTCGGCATTCTTCCATTGTCCTTGCACTTGTTCGCCCTCTATCCTCACCCGCCGTGATACGCTGTGGCCAGGTGAGACGCGCGCGGCGGTTGAGATATATGAGACGGGCCGCGAGCGCGTCAGGCCTAATACGCCATACCTGTGGACAAGCAGGCTTTCATGTACCGCCGGTGATTTATACCACAGCCGCCTGCACCGAGCGGATGAACAGACCTTACTGCGCATTGTTCATCATGTGAGCCTTTTCATTAAAAAAGGGCACTTTGTGAAGTATGCCTCAGACCAGAGGCGTAACCAGTGTGTGTGGGGGGGGCAGATATTACTTTGGATATTAGGGGGGACAGCCCCCCCCCCCAATAATTTGAAGAAATAAAACATCCCCTTTCATTATGCCCCCCGCCCCCCCCCCCCACCATAGATAATATGTGGTTATGCCCTTGCCTCAGACCCATTGAAAGGCTAAGCATCGTCATTCATAAGCATTCGATATTTATTCCCATTCTATTTAACGGCATTCATTTAAAGACAGGAGGGACCTTTGTGCCAATAGAGGAGCAACGTGCAACCGACAAAAAGCTGTAAACTGCAGTTTATAGGGCCGTGCACCACAAGGCGTTCGGATAGGCCACAATAATTGTTATAAATTAGTCGGACGGCGTGAGATAAAACTTGAGAAGAGTACATTTTAAACAAAGGTCAATAAGTACCACAGCAGATACAATCTTTAATTACACTTTGGGAGAAGCCTGTGTGCCCGGAACGACACGTTCAGTGCCCCTCGCAAAAAAACTAACAAAGCTGCCAAGAAACGTATTTATGTTTCCTAACCATATGTCGTAGAATGACATCCTAGGCGTACTGTAGAATAAAAACATTATCAGTGGCATTTCTTTGTCTGTTTTTTTTTTTCTTTTAGGGGTAGGGGGAGTCATCATTATTATTCTATGCCAAAATCCCAAACACCAATCAGCTCCGTTGGTGTAGAGCTCCAAGACGAACGTATGGTGGCAGAGGCCCCTGCATCTCTCTTATCTGCTGCATCCGAAGCCTTCAAAGGCGCGTTCCTAAGTGGCGCGTGACGCCGGTGATGAGCACGGCTCTGTGGAAGCAGGCCCGGCACTGTGGGCGTTGTCCTGTAAAAGGGGCCGGGGTGCAGACGCGTGTCTGAGAGACGAGCCCGGCTCCAGGGGGAAGTGAAGCATCGTCGGGAAGAGCCAGACAACAACAGGAAACGAAAGGGCCCTGTGACAGGGGGACGCGTTCGGTGGTACGCGCAGCGCAGAGCATCCGTAAACCGGCTCTCTCGAGGGGGGGCCACTGGAGCGGCCTGCGTGCGGAGAGGGAACATACCTTCCCCCGCACTTCATTCGCAAACAATTAGTCACTTGTTTTTCCGTAGAATCTTAAACCGACGTCAAACCCCAATTCAATATGTGCGCCGAGTGAACCTTCGTCAGGTGAGCTAATCTTCAGGTGCCGTTTGAATAAAGGCTTGGACACCCTTCCACTCGGTTACAAATCTATATCTTCCCGTGATTTTGTCTTCTTCTTTGTATTTAGAGGCAAAACACGCCGCCACAAATTGCTCTTTGCAACTGGTTTGTGTTCCGATTTCACTAAGTTTAAAAAAAAAATAGAACCATCGTCGTAAATGTTATTGTCCGAAAATATCTCACTCACGCTCTGAATATGTTGCACTGCTACACAAAAACGGTGTTTTGCTTTTTGCTTTATGTATCTCTGGGCTGTTGGGGAAAAAAAGGCCTAAGAAATAACTTGCGCGTGCGATGAATCGCAGTTATAATCAGAGCAGAATGCTACCCTCGCAGAACAAAGACTTTGCGACGGCCTGTCTGTGACTGTACAGGACTCGTTCAGTCTGTTCGCCGGCACATCCTTGCTGCAATCAGGCTTAATGAAGAAAATTGTGGCCAAAAGTGCTCAGGCCCTCCCCCGGAACAATAATAACACAACACGATTAGCATAGCCCTAATACGGCAGAGTATATCATTACATTATTACCTCTTGACAGAAGTAATTGAAATATACTTATTAGAGCTGTAGGGTGTGCTTCGGTCAACTGGAGACTCCCCCGGGGAAAAGCAGAGGATTGGAAATAATCAGGAGAGGAGGAAATTGCAGGCGGCACGCGAGGTGACAGGGCCCAGAACTCTCCTCCGCCGCCTCTCCATCCCCCCATTCTGTCCACAGACTGCGGACCCTGGTGAAGGAGAACCCCTCTTCCTCCTCCCCCTCTTCCACTCCCCCCGCCCGTCTCTCTTTCTATCGCTCTTTCTCCCGGTCTCTCTTTCTCTCTCTCTCTCTCTCTCTTTCCCTTCTCCGCCGATTGTTTCTTCATGCTCCCCTGCCCTTGCTGTGCCCCTTAATTCTGTTGTCTCCTTGTCTCTCTCTCTCTCTCTCTCAATTCACTGTGCAGCCCACTGTTAGCGCCCCCCACTGACCGGGTTGGGCATTGCAGGTAAACAGAGAAGCTAGTGGTGGCTGTTGCAAAGGAAAGAGGCCAGATCAGAGCTCAGTGCCAAAAATCGGGATGGTGCTGACAGGAGGAACCTTTCACATGAAAACAATGTAAGAAGAATAATGTGACTTCAACCTATAGAGCGAATGAATAATCAACTCAAATTAAAACATTACACTCAGCAAATGACTAGACAATGTATCGATACCCTCTACTGAGCAATACAATACAAACCTCCTGCCAAGCTGGGGAGGGCTGGATCAAGTGCTCTTTCAGAATAACTAAATGCTATTTTAACGTCTTTACCTTCATCTTCTTAACCCTGGATAGCAAATATCCAAGGCTACGGATACTGTTTGTCTCACAAATAAATTCTGAGCAAATAAAAATGTACACTCCACATTTACACTAAAAATTTCAATATTTAATATTTTGTAGATAATGATAAACACTATTTGCCTTCTCACCCCACCTCAATGTTTGCTCTACACTGCTGAAGAGTTACTCTCCGTGATCACACACTGAACACCCACAGAGCTAATTCAGCTTCTCTACTAGGATAAATACATTGAAAAAAAAAAATGGTTAAAATTGTTTAAACACCTGAAAAGGATATATTTTTTTAAATCAGAAGAAAGATGCCAAATCACCTGCCACAGTTTGTAAACTCATTTTAATTAAGTTATGGAATGCTCCTACAGATATCAGACCTTTGTTAGCGCTATGCTCGTCGGCAGACTTCCCGCCAGACACACTGACCCTCCTTTGTCACGCGAGCCCTGCTGCTCCTACTGGGAAACGGACCAGGGCCTGTTCCCCGTTCATCCCGTCACTCCCCCCACCCCCCACCCTCCCCCCAATCATCCAGAAACAGCGCAAAGTCCCAGGGATCCATTATCATTGTCTCTACCTCTCCCCTCCATTTTCTCTACCGCCACAGACCGGCGGTCACAATCCATCTGATTGTCTGCCGGAAGTTCTGCTACATTGAGATGTAATATTTTAGCCTCCTGGCATCCTCCTCTCACGCCTCGCCGCGGTAACTGTGCATTTATTTGATTATCCTCTTACTTAGGAAGCAATGCGTCTTCCCGTCTCCGCCTGCTAATACTCGCCACGCCCCGGCGTTGCCTTTTTTAAATAACTGGGGCGCAATAACTCTCCGGAGGTTTTTGGCAGCGGAGGACTGGAGGTGTCAAGCGCGTTTAATCCATGGCCCGGTGGAAAGCGGCGTCCGTGGGAACGGCCGTCCATTTCATTAGAGGCGATGTACTTCAGCGCGCGTCCTGAACTTATTCTACGCACTGGATATCGTTCCTCTTGTCCATTAAGGCATCTTTCAGAATGGCTCCGGCGCCGGAGGTTTCGAGCATCTCGCTTTGAACGATGTGGACGTCGCGGCGATTGACTGCTGTGATCTCTCCTAACAAGCCGTCCTGTGCCAAGGGAAACCCCGGCCACGCAACGGGGCCCTGTGTATTAATCGGGGCGGCTCTGCGCGTGTGCGCGCAATCACAGAACTGAAGGAGAAGAGAGAAAAAAAAGGGACCTCATTTGATCCTTTTTTTCTTCCTCTTTGAAACGAGATCAAATAAGGTCTTGTTTTCCTGTGATCGCACGGAACTATACCTGGCAATCTTCTACCTGACGTTCTTGCTTTTTTTTATTTGTGCTGTTGTTCCTGTGCGACGTGTTTGAGGGCGGGGAGGGGAGGAGGGGGAGGAGGAAACAAAAAACACAAGTGAATCCTCAAGATAAACTTCCAGCCCGAGCTAGACCTGCTGTGTGACGCCGACCACAAAATACAGGATCATTAACGGTCGGTGTCTCTAAGTCTCGGAGAAAAGGTTTCAGCCCTTAACACTGACACTAATTGGATCGGCGAATGCTCCGGTTTTATCACTGTCATTTCCACCCCCGTATACCTGCCCCCCCCCACACGCACACGCACACACACACACGTGCGCAGTTGTGTATGGGCTTGTCATGACTGTCTGTGGGCATGTTGGCGGCAGTGCGCCACACACACGCCACGTGTGATGGGAGTGACAGCGCATGGCTCGCTCTGATTATGCCGCCGCGTCGCCGCTGTCTTGGCCGTGTCATTTCCAGCAGCCGCTCGGCGCGCCTCAGTGTGGGAGAAGGGGCTGTGCCGGGGTGTCAGAATATTACAGGCACTAATGGAAAAGCTTCCACCATTCATATGGGACCAGCATTACTGGGGCTTGTCACAGTCCGCTGGGCACTAAACTAATGGGCCAAATCTGACGCAGTACAGAGAGAGAGAGGGGGAGAGGGAGAGGGAGAGGGAGGGAGGAGAGTGAGAGAAGGAAAGAGAGAGAAATAAAGAAATAGGGGTGAGCAGGGAGTTCATGGATGGAGATCAGCACTAAATAAGGGAGCAGGAAATGGCACAGCGATGAGGGGGAGTGTAAATAGGGAGAGAGAGAGAGAGAGAGAGAGAGAGGGGGCCCACGGTGCAGGATCCTCTCTCCCTGACCCTCTGTCCGCAGAGAGGGCCTGCGGTCAGCAGGGAGACCTGAGATCACGGTCACGGTCGCGGTCGCCCCCCTCTTTCCCTCCCTCACCTCCGACGCAGGCCTCCCTCTGACCCGCGCTCCATCACGCGGGCCTCTCCTTCCACCCTCTCGAATGTGTCACGCGTCAAGCCTCGCTGCCAGCCCCCGCGTCTCCCCGCGACCAAGAATTTCATCACACAAAAAAGAACAATCTCTGTATTTCTGCCCCCAACCCCCTTCCCTACTCCTTTCCACCAAGTACTGGAACGGAGCCAAGCTCCCCCCGCCACCCCCAGCCAAACACACACCCACCCACCACCAGCCCCTGACCTCCCCGGTCATCCTACGGGGGTCTGCTCCGGTCCCGCTCTTCGGGCGAGCAGACAAAACGCCGTCGCCTGAAAAGGCCCTCTCGGTGTCATTCTCCCAATCGCTTTATAGCGCCTTATCGGCGAATATGAAACTGTGCTGCATGACATCTCACAGCGGTCTGAGCAGATACGCCAATTCATTTTGCAGCCGGCGATTTGACAGGCTAGACTGCTCCCGTTGAAAGGCATCAGTCAAGCGCTCTGCTGTCGCCATGGCTTTTCTCTCCCTCCCTCCCTCTCTCTCTCTCTCTCTCTCTCTCTCCCTCCCTCCCTCCCTCCCTCCCTCGCTCCTTTTTTCCCCCCCTCGCAATCTCTAAGCCTCGCCTCTCGAAATTGAAAAGCCCATCCGGCGACACAAAAAAAAAAAAAAAAAGAAGAAGAAGAAAAAGAATGAAAAGAAAGAAAGAAAGAAAAGAGGAGCCACCGAAAAGAAGAACGAATACCGTTTTAAGTATCGAAAATAAAATGATATGGGGGTGGGGGTGTATATGGGGGCTCCGGGAGATAACATTGTGGATATTGTGACGGAAATAGGTAGGAGAAAAGCAGGGGAGAGATAGGAGCCATAAGCTCCAGGTTGAGGAGATGACACAGCCACTAATACGAATGTTTAAATATTGATGCGCCGGGATGAAGGAGGATCGCCTTTGAATGGAATTGAGTGTCGAGAGGAGAATCTATTACCGAAAATCTGATGCGATTTGACGGCGGCAAGGCAGCCCTGCATGTCATTCCTCAGTAGTTCCTGTAATCTCCTTTCCCCACTTCACTTAAATCTTTTTTTGCCTTGCTTGAGTAAACGCTGATTATCCCTGCTTTAGCGGAGAGGGCTGGGGGGGGGGAGGGGGGGCGGAAAGGGGGAGAGGCACGGGGAGAGAGAATGGGGGGGGTTGGTGGGGGTGGTAGTATCAAACCCCCTGGTTTTTAGCTTTTTACCAGGACCTGTGATCTCAGACAGGAAGCAGATACTTGAACCCAGGGAGCGTAGTACTTTGCCACGCGTCATCCTGTGAAAAAAATCCCAACTGCGTCACTGGATCGCCTAACTGCAATTAGCAGGTATTGTAACTCGCCCCCGGGAAGGCGAATAAATAATGTAATGCGAAGTGACTGATCTTTTTCAGCAGAAGGAAATAAATGAGCCATTGTGAGGCCAGGAACCTTTATGGCTCCTGCATCCGTTTTTTTTCCCTTCTGCATTTGTTGTGGCGCTGCACGGCCTACTATAACTTTGTTATATTACTCCACCACGGACAGAGAAACGAATTGGACTTGTGACCCCTGCTGAAATGGAGCCAAGACTTGAGCAGCGGAGAGATTAACACTGCTGAGGGTGGGGGCTGGGGGGGTTGGGTTTCCCCCTCTACCTCCCTGAAATGAGGGTGCAGTGCCGGAGTTCAGCCCCCTCCCTCTCGGCGAAACGGCCGTGCCCCGCCAGGTGCGAGAATTGAGTTCAGCCTTTGACTTCGATTTCTGCCAGCTGCACTCTGACCCCACGTTTATTGGCTGTTGTTGTTGTTTCGTCCATTGTTTTTCGCCATTTGGATGGATGGAGGCGGCCGCTGCGGCCACAGGCCCCCCGCTCCCCAACACCACTTCCTTTCCAGACAGGAAGTGTGCTCGATGGCCTCCCTGAACCGCCTGCCTCCCAGGCAGAGCTCTTTTGTCTGCCTGCAGAGTCTTCGTGACTCATGATTTACCGTAAGAGCCCCTTCCACTCCCTCGCACCTGAGGTTGAGTTCAAAGGGCACCTGAGGACGTGCTCGGTTGTTTCGTTTTTACAAACTGAAGATTCGCAAGAAAAAGAGTTACGAGTTACGTCTGTGCATTTCGTCTCTCAGGACCACTCAACTGTCAGCCCGCTTCTCCTTTGTCTACTGTGAGAAAGTGCATGGCGGTGTAGCACTAACTAAAAGTCAATAAAAATTGTTTCACATCTTTTAATCAACGCGAGTCAAGCGATGCCATGCGGAGTGAGGGTTAGGCCCCTATAATTATTTTCCTACTGCAGCAGTTCGGGGCGAATTACCTGAAGTCTGAACAGAGAATACAAAGCAAATATTTATCTGCTGTTTGTTCTGACATATCAACACCCTTGGGATGGAATCGCAGAGAAATTGGATCATGATAAGACCATAATCACAGAGCCGGTGTGGGTCAAAACTCAATCAGCGGGAAGAAAAGCAGAGTCGTGCCCAGGGCTGGCGTACGCGCGGGGGAGAGACGGCCCTTTCTGCCGCGCGTCTCTCCTCTCCGAGGTGAGATTAGGGTGCGGAGCGGACACAAACTGATGGCCCTGTCCTTCATCTGCGGGGGACAAACAGGCCAGGCTGCGCCCCCCTTTGACACTGATGTTGTGTTTGGTGTCAGGGCCTTGTCTCGTCGCATCTCCCCCCGTGTGTCCCGGCCGGGCGACGGGCCCCCGCACGTCTGACGTGCGAGTGGCCTCGTCTCCGGCGAATCGATGGCTGCTGGAACTTCCTTCAGCCGCCCGGGAAAAATAATTAAAAGCCATCGATCCTGCGCCGGCCACGCCATGAATATGCAAGAGGCTCTTCTTGACCTTCAAAACCTGCGAAGGCCAGGTGACTTCACTCTCCAGTGTTGCTCGTCTCCCACTCTCCTTTTCTTGCACTCTCTGTCTCTCTTTTCTTGCCTTCTCTCTCTCTCTCTCTCTCTCTCTCTTTCAGACACACATGCACACACACACACACACACACACACACACACACTATTTTGCAGCCATCTGTGGCTATTTGAGATTTGGACAAACATTTAAATCCTCATTCGGTGTCATGTGACACCAGGAGGCTTGTGATTGGATTAGCCCGCATTTTTTTTTTTTTTTTGTCCACATTGATATTGTTGCTGGCATTTACCTTGCATGCTATACATGACATTGGTGTCTGCTTGGATTGCAAAGGACATGCTAATCGCCGGTCAGCCAAGCGCATATCTGACTACGCCGGTCAAGGGTATCGCTCTGTTACCTCAGAACCAGAGATGCTGTGTGCACTGCACACTGACTGTTTTGTGAGATGACTTGTTAACCTAATCATGTTAGCAAAATATTTATAAGAAGAAGTATTTGATCTAGCAAATGTTAATTCACTGCAGTAGCTCCCATTGGCCCATTTTCACACTGTTGAAAGCAGAGAGTCTCGTGTGTGTTGGTCTTATGGTGCTTCTGTTGCGGTTCTGGAGAGATGGTGTCACACTTGTATGAAAGTCAAGCTGTAGCACCACGAGAGAATCACAGTATGAATGGAGACAGTATGGCTTGGGCAAAATCACATGTAAAATCATATATATGCTAAATAGATATCCACTTACGAATACATACATGCATGCACATGTACACACATCTGTACTTCCACCCACGCCCTCGCTGTCCCACACATGCATACACAAACGCACTCACACACACACACACACACACACCATTGCCCTCTGACCAGTTCGAAATGTCACCCCAACCTTCATATGATGCCTTCTCGTACGCCCTGCCAATTTGAGCTTTTACTCATATCAATTAAGGAGGCGCAGCCCCTGAACGAACACCGCCACAACCGTCTTTGAACGTGTTGCAATCGCCTACGCAGGTTTATCACACAGGCGCATTCCCCCACGTTCCTGTTTGGCAGGCGCTCGTTTCCTCCTCCTCCTCCGTCAGGTTTCTGCCTGAAGATATTCTATCCTCTGGGAGACTGGTTTCCAGCGGTGCACTTCCTCTCTTTATCAACACGAGTCATTGTGTGACCATTAGGGAAGTCGTGGCGTAATATCTGCTCCTGGTCAAAGGTAATGGTTCTGTGTGGCTCAGTATGTAGGAGCATGGCGTTGGCAACGCTTAGGTTGTGGGTTCAATTCCCATTAGGACCACATATACTGAAAAATGTATGCATTCACTACTGTAAGTCGCTTTGGATGAAAGCGTCTGCTAAATGGCATATGTTATGTTATGTTATGTACGGATCAGTCGCATTTCTACCCCTTTAGGTGTCTGTTCCCGGCCGATATCACATAAGACAAGCGCAGTGTCTGCCACCACTATTTGTAAGATTAATCCTGTGATTATGATTATTAATGCTGGTGAGGAGAATGGTAATAATTAATATTATCATTACAGGGGGAGTATCTAATGTTAAATTATTTATTTTTCCCCTTCCTTAAATGATTAGTTTAATTCTCCGGAGAAACATACTGCACTAGCCACTAATATTCATAATTATTTGGGTAAATTAGCACAGCAGCACAAGTCATATTGCAGTTGAGCTAATTGCATCTATGAAATTTAAGGCCTCGGGATAAATGTAAACGACTGAGCAAATAGTGTATTAAGAATGTGACTTGACGGCACTTGGAAACAGTTTTGGAGAAGAGAGATTTTGTAAGGGGTAAATCCCATTGCGCATTCACAAATAAAGTAATATAGCAAAACACTGTAAATGCAATTTGTTTGTTTTGTTGCTAGAAAATAAATCCAATTGAAAAAAAATTAAATCTCTACTTTTGAGGTAACAAATATTAAGTGTTAAAATAAACTCAGGCATGGTAAAAATCTGCTGTGGGTGTTATTCACCCTTCTCGCTTAACCCTCGATTCATAAAAAAACCTGTTAATCTTTATATTTGAGGATATGTTTTGAAGCACTTATATTGATCTATAAATGCCTATGAAATAGACTGCTACGCTATGGGACTCCATGTGTTACACTGTAATGCCTTCATCATTACAGTGAAAATGGGGGAAAGTGAGAGGTCTCATGTGTGCATGTAGGCCTATACTGCGGGCTGTCTGTGTTGTGGCACTGGTTACTGTGGCCAGGACAGATGGGGGGGCTGCGTGTCTATGGTGATGGGAATCAGGGGGGGGGGGGTAAGTCAAAATGACAGGGCTGTTGTCAGACGGGCGTCTGCTCGGTGAAGACACGATGCAGCTGTGCAGGGACGAGAGACGCGAGCTGCCATTTATCACATTTTCTCAACGTCTCTTCAGCTCCGATGCTCCCGCTCCCTCTCCCGGCCGACCCACGGTGCGAGGCCTGGCCCGGCCCGGCCCAGCCCAGCCCCCCACCCCCCCCCCTCCCCCTGCACTGCTGGGGTAATGGGACAGTAAGAGAGATGGACCGCGCTCGCACTCCACCTGATGCTTAATGTCGGCGCCGTTCACGCGCAAACGCTGATCTGTGATTACAGGGCCCCCTGACTGCAGCTAATAAAGAGTGAGAAGAAAGCCACTTGAATCACGCTCAAACACCATTTACACATTTTCCTTTCTTTTTTCTTTTTTACACCGTACAGATTGAAATAAGAGCCAGAAAGGGCTCTTTTTTTTTGCATGTGTGTGTGTGTGTGTGTTTTTTATTACGGTGTCAATTTATGTATCTGTTCACGACAGTTTTTTTTCTTTTCCAACCAATATATTATATTGATATTTATAGACCATTTTCTTGAACTGATTGCATATGTGTTTATATATTACAGTGTAGATGAATTGTTCATATGCTAGTGCTATATTTATTTGTGTCTACATTACAGCATTGATTATTTGTATGCATATTATGGGATGAGGGCATTCATGTATATATTATGGCGCTGCTTGTTTGTGTAAATATTGCAGCACTTGTTATAGATGGTTTTTGGGCGTGCAGGTTTTTCTCAGGTTTATATTGTTTGTCATTTGTTATGAAGGCAAGCCTGGTATTGGATGATGTAAGGTTTAAATGAATACCGTTATCACACCTTCTGTCACAAAGACACATCGGGTGACAAAATGAGGCACAAACTGATGCACGCACGCACACAGGCACACACACACACACACATGCAGGCATGCATGCACGCACACACACACACACACACACACACACACACACAGGGTCATTATTCCTATTTTATGAGATGCATATGAGAATCAAGAGGAGAGATCTGTTTATTCCCTCACTTCAATCCTGAGGAATAATCAAAAGCTGCTCCAGCCAGCCCCGGGAAGCTACTATTACAAACTGGGCGCTTCAGATCTCCTGTTAGAAATGTGACACACAGATCTCCTGTTGGAAATGTGACACACAATGCTGTCTTTCATACAGCAGCAAGACCTTGCACAGTGTTAATGGCACCAGCTGTGATTAGAACCACTCAGCACCACGATAACAAGCAAGCCCTCTCAGGTTAGGATGTTACAGGCCCAAGATATCAGCTGGAATCTATGGACAAGGGCAGTGACTCCACGTCACTTCACGTCAAATAGCGGAAAGCCCCCCCCCCACCACCACCATCACCCCCAGTTCCAGATGACAGTAACGCAGATTGTGTGACTTGTTTAAACCTTGACTTTGGACCACCGTGGTAAACACTGTTGGCATAATCGATTCTCTGCAACATCCGATGTGAGGCAATCTTTCCCGGAGTGGCACAGGTCAGCCCATTCTTATTCCAGGCGAGTGTCGCCCACCCTGGCCTGGAGTACCGTGGATTCAGTATTGGCGGAAGTCTGTGAATAATTGAGCACGTCAGGCGTAGGTGCTTTCCTGTGCATCTCTAAGTGTGGGCCTGTGGAGCCATTGCACGCACTCCCCACTCCCCACTCCCTCTCATCTCCTCACGCACTCCCCACTCCCTCTCATCTCCTCTCACGTCAGTCCTTTCATATTTTTTTTTCTGTTGTTTATCAAATACGTGAGCCTTACACTTATACACCCTATAATCCTCTATTCAGCACTTAACAATAGTGTGTGTGTGTGTGTGTGTGTGTGTGTGTGAGTGTGAGTGTGAGTATGAGTATGAGTATGAGTATGAGTATGAGTATGAGTGTGTGTGTGAGTGTGAGTGTGAGTGGGAATGTGTCTGTGTGTGTGTGTTTGTGTGTGTGTGTGTGTGTGTGTGAGTATGAGTGTGAGTGTGAGTGTGAGTATGAGTATGAGTATGAGTATGAGTATGTGTGTGTGTGAGTGTGAGTGTGAGTGTGAGTGTGAGTGTGAATGTGTCTGTGTGTGTGTGTTTGTGTGTGTGTGAGTATGAGTATGAGTATGAGTGTGAGTGTGTGTGTGTGCTTGTGTGTGCATGCGTGTGTGTGCATGTGTGTATGTGTGTGTGCTTGTGAGTGTGTGTGTGTGTGTGCATGCGTGCATGTGTGCATGTGTGTGCTTGTGAGCGTGTGTGTGTGTGTGTGTGTGTGTGTGTGTGTGTGTGTGTGTGTGTGTGTGTGTGTGCGTGTGTGTGTGTGTGTGCATGTGCATGTGCATATGTGGGTGTGTGTGCATGTGTGTGTGTGTGACAAAAGCCCCGATCTGGAGCGTTGAGCAACATGCGTCTCCAGTCTAATTCGGTCCCTCATTTCCCCTTAAAATAAATGAAAGCCCTGGACATCATTACTGGAGGATGCCATGGGGCAGGAGGGATGTTTGCGTGGGGTATGGTGACACCGGTGGCAGCAGGTGGTGGCAGGTGACCGTTTGACATGAGTGGGGCTGGAAGATGAGATGGCTCCACTGCCATGGCGCTGACGGATGTGACAGCAATCAGGAGAGGCCACCGTGTGCAGATTACCCCACTCACCCTAATCCTGCTCAAAGACCCAGGGCCACTCCCCCTCGGCTCTGGACCAGCAGCGCGAGCAAGCAGGATCCAGCCCCCGCACGCCAGCGCCCGTCCTGTTTACACAGGGAGCTCCATGCCTGGACCTTAGAGTCGCTCGCTCGCAATCACCACACCACCGCCCTGCCCCGTCTCGTCTTTCAGTCTGGAGGAACGCTCCAAGAACGTTACGTCTCGAGCGCCCGGTCGCCCAAAACGCTTCATCTCGGATTCAAGCTCACAATGTTCATGGTACAGGTTCCAGTGATATGATTCAATCCAGCCCATCCATCAAAGGGCTCATATTTTCCCAACATGGACTTCCGTGCGCACACCGAGTGCCTGAGCGCACAGATGCGTGTGTGCGTGCACACGCCGCGCGTGTCTTTCTGCAAGTCGCCAGAGGGTGGCCAACCCATCTCATCTCTACACTGTGTTTGCGCCAAAAGCATGGAGACGAAACGTGGGGCGAAACGATGATTTAAGACCGCAAGTCTGCCGCGTGCATGCGTGCGCGCATCGCCGTGCGCCCACCCCGAAAAGCCGCAGAGCCCCGCGCGTCCGTTTGAGGATGCTCAGTTTTACAGCTCAACTCCGCAGGTCTGACAGATCAATATAAGTTAAGGAGATAAATTATTTAAAGCCAACACTAATTATTTAGCTGTTCCTGAACTATGGATTCCTCCACAATATTGATGGAGTCCTGGTTTATGGCAGGCTCTTTTCTTGGCTGCAGGACTTTGATTCTCTCAGAATACAAATTGACAATTCCACCCGACCACGGACAGGCGAGCTTACACCTCCAGAATTGACTTTGCGCACAGTACATATTAGTTTAATTAAATTGGCCAACTTAATCAGTGATTTGGGGGGGGAAGTATGGAGGAATTTGACGCTCGTTATCTCGGCTACATGCGGCTGAAGAGCAGGCCTAATGGAGTCTCTCGGTAAGGATAACGGGGCCCCAGTGCGTTATGTCTATTTTAAAGCTGATCTTCAATCTGGAAAACTGTCAGTGTATTAAAATGTCAGGTGTATTCTAGTTTAGTGAACCATCTCACATTCAAGCCATCCAGACAAAAAATATCCAATATGCCAAGTTTGAGTTCAACCGTAAGCTTTATCGTGAGCCCGAATCAGCAGGCTATACATTTTAACCAACTGTGATTCACTTTACACGTGCAATATATTCAGTGAATACAAGAGCTGTACATTTTGCATCGGTTATATAGCAGTGGAGATATTCACATTGCAAATACATCATTTAGCATTTAACTGGATCATTTTGGAAGCATGGCTTTCAGATTTGATTGATTAAATATATATTTGTACAATATTTGAACCCCATTTTGTTAGCTCACTGAGCAATAAATAGCTCCACTCAGCTTAAATGTTGAAACCATGCATGGCAAAACGCAAAAAAAAATAAAAAAATCACATTTGGTACGTTTCATTTTTTCGACTGTGATTGGTACAAACCAAAATCCTGGAATGTCAATCTTGGAGTGGAGTGTGTCATTTAGTGAGACCTGCTTAAAGACGAGTGTACTAAGCCCAGTCTGGAAGTAGATGATTTTAGGTCTGTGTTAGGTCAGGTGATTTTGGGGCCTGTGTCCTACCCTCCCACCGCCCCTAGGCCCTCCACCCCCTCTTCACTTTCTCTCTGGGGGGAGTTGTTATCAGACAGAGGGGGGGGACTATTGATCATCTCTTTTAATTACCCTCAGAACACCGAGGGGGGAGTGTGGTGGGGGGGGGGTAAATTAACTTCCCTCTCTCCTGAAAAGGTCATGAATATTTCAGAGGGAAGAACCCATTCGTATGTCTCTCAACCTCACTCTGGCCCACATATCTGAGTTATTTATCTTCCCCCTTACAGCAACAAACATCTCGCAGGGGCGAAGGGAGCGTCTGGGAGGACAGGCAATGTCACACGCGCCGCCGCGCGGCGCCGCGCAAAATACGGTCGAGCAGGAAATAGCACGCCGTTCCATCGCGGCCGACCGTCTGACAGCTCCCCACGAGGCGAACGGCGGAGCGCGCGGGGGCGGAGAGGCCCTGTGGTCCAGAGAAGCGGGCGTGGAGGCGCTGCTCTTTTCCAGACGCGCCTCTGAGCGAGATCTTGCCTCCTAATTAAGTGCATTAGCGGGGGACGTCTGCATGTCGGGGGCGCGAGCTGCTTCCCTGCATTAATTCACTGTCAGGCCGGAGCTGGGGCCCAGGGCGAGGACAGGCCCTGTCCCTGTCCCACCTCCACCGGCATTAGGGGCTCCGCCTGACCGCTGGCCGCCACCAAGGGGCCTCCCAACCCAGGGAGTCATCGCCGTCCATCGCCACTTCTCGCCGTCCGCCCGCCGTGACAGAGACGTGCAGACCAGACAGAAACACATCGGGGGCAGAGGGAGACAGAGTCGGGCCACAGCGCTGAGACGCCCTGAGACCAGCTCTCACTTTTGAAATGTCACGGAGACGCGCTAGGCCAAAAAACGCCGCACGGCCTAAACAAGGGGGCTTTTTTTCTCTTCAGAGTCAATCAGGATGCTCGTGATTGACTTGCATTGCTCATTAATCTGTCCATTAGTGTACAAATGAAGTGACAGAGCAATGTTGACACTATCCATTGTAGAGCGTAGAGCTGCGATTCGATGCCCGGCGCATCCTGCTTGTCCTCGTGGCTCTGTCTCGCAGCGTTCTGCATGCATGATTTACCCACCCCCTCCCCTCCCCTTCCCTCCCCCGCCCACGCTCCCCCATTGATTTTTGGGACGTGGACACCGGCTCTCGCTCCCCTCTAAAGGAGCAGCGACTCCCGAGGCGTGTTTCGCGGTTCTCGCGCGAGGCGCGGCAAATACCAATGAGCCTCTCTGGAAACGCCGCTGCTCCCAGAGCGCCAGGCGGCGAGCCCAGCCGCGAAACGCGCGCGCCGAGTTACTTCCGTCGGCCAATCGGCTGAGCGGCGTATAGTCTGGCCCCGCCCCGTGAAGGAACCCCAGCCAATAAGGGGTAGGGATTTGAAACTTAGCAGGCCTGCCTGACAGCTATCTGCAGGCTCAAGATGCAGGAGGGAGTGGGGGACAGGGACAATATGGAGGGGGGGGGGGGTGGGGGAAATTAAATTGACAAACAAGACAAGAAACACAGCAGCACAGGAATGCCAGGTACATTCACCGCCGCCTTCGTGCGGGGATCTAAACAGGCGTCACCCTGACAAATTTTGGCGCTCGCGCAGCATGCAAATGATTCTTTCCCCCGCGCGAAGGGAAGTGATGTCACCTTCTTCTTCCCTGCCGAGGCTCTTTGTACCCCAGGAACAGGGGCCCCGCCGGCGTGACACCTCTGACAGAGAGCGTGGCACCTGTGAGTCCTCTCTCTCTCGCTCCCGCGCCGTAATGGGGGGGACGGGGGGGGGCGAGGGGGAGGGGGAGCAAAATGGACGTCACACAGACGACGGGTGCCCCCGCTCCTCCGCTCTGAATGAACGACGGCTGAGCGGGGCAAAGTGGGTCCCGGCTCCCCTGCTTCTTCCCCTCTAATTGAAAAGGGGGGAAAGAAAAATAAAGGAGTGAGCGGGAGAGCGGGGGAGCGGGGGGTCCGGAGGAGCCGCGCGCGGAAGTCAGTCAGTCAGACAGTCAATCAGCGCATTATTCCACAGCTGGCCTCTCCCCTCTCCCCGCACTTCACATGACTGCCAGGTCAGCGGCGAGCCGCGGCCCCCTCTTCCGTTAAAAGGGTGTCTGCCAGTGTCAGCGCTCAGGCGCCGAGCAGCTGAACCCACCGCAGGATGGCACGGCTGTCACCCAGCAGTCACAATGCATTTACTCCCAGACAGAATTCTCATTAGCCCACCGAGTGGTTCCACCGACAGCGGTGGCGCTGGCGGAGGAGGAGGAGGACGAGGAGGAGGAGGAGGAGGAGGAGGTGGGGGGGGAGGGGAGGGGGGGGGGGGGTCTGGGGGCGCCTCTTTCGTTTCTGTGGAAGAATAGACAGGGGGCTCAGATGCGCATTCTCACACAGGTCTGCCTCTTCTGCCTCTTTAGGAGCGGCTCTGAGCGTCCGAGGTCACCGCATTCCTTCGTGTTGTTTATATTCCCCTATTGCCTACGTTTATGGGGATAACTTTCTCCTCCCTGTTAAATACCACTGAAAATAAAAGCCCTTTTTCTTTGGCGATACTGGTGACGTCTCCCCGTCTACGACCACGCGCTCACTTCCCGGCATTCCACAGACACAAAAACATTGGCGCCTGCCACTGAAGAAACTTTAGTGTGCTTGACACACAGGCTTTTTCAGCCACAGATTTAAATCTGCAGCCACCTGTAATTTGGACGTAGGGCCAGCTGCGAATCAAGAGCCCCAGCCAACCGGAGGGCTGAGATGAAAGGAGCACGTTTACAGGGGGAATGAAAGCACTCAGGAGAGACAGAGCATCGGCATCTCCACGCTCGTCACAGCTGAAGGCGCTGGCGCGGTGACTGAGAGACAGGGCCCTCGACGTCCACGGACTTTTGGGGTTCCCATATCCCCTCCTCTGCTCTGCCACCAACCTGGCCACACCATCCCCCCCGGTGTGAACACCTAAGACGTTGAACTGAAATATCGTGCCAAAGCTCTACAGTCACATTAGTGCAATGCAAGCTTGTATTGTGTTTTTAACTGTTTCACGGTTTCATTTCAGCGCTGATCTAGGGCTTGATGTCTGTTCGCCGTAATCGTGGATGCTCCGTATCCATGTGCAGTTGTCCTCATCGCTCCTGTGACGCGGTTGCCATGTTGAATTTGTAAGTCACTCCGGATGAAAGCGTCTGCCAAATGAATGAATAAATAAGCGGCCTCAGAGCCACATGGTGGCCCCATTACCCGGGGCTCAGAGGTGGGGTGTGCGGGCCCCCCGGAGCAGCTGGGGCCCTCCTCGCGCGGGGGCCGGGAAGGTCCTCCCCGGTCCTCTCCGCGGCGCCCCAGCGCTCGCCCTCCCGCCCGCGTGGGCCGGCCGTCAAGAGGCCCCCTCCGGGAGCAGCTGGCCGCGCGCGCACTTGAGAAGGGTCGAGCGCGGGGATTGGCCGCCCGCCGCCCATCAGGGGAGCGGCGTCTGTCAGCGGCCGCAGTCACAGCACATTTACTCAGTGACACCGTTCTAATTAACCGCCGGCGCCCGGCCACCTCCGCCACACAGACAGGGCCATGTCAGGCCCGCCAAGCACCGATTGCAAAATAGCCACTCCACCTTCTCTCTCTCTCTCTCTCTCTCTCTGTCCATCTCCCTTTTCTCTTTCTCTCTCTGTCAACGTCCCTTTTCTCTCTCTCTCTCTCTCTCTCTCTCTGTCCATCTCCCTTTTCTCTTTCTCTCTCTGTCCACGTCCCTTTCTCTCTCTCTCTCTCTCTCTCTCTCTCTTTCTCCATCCCTCACCCCCTCTTTTAATTTCTCCTTCTATCTGTCTGCATGAACTGAAGCGAAATGAAGCGAAAGTGCTTTATTGGCTCGGCTTGGAATAAAACATTCCACGGACTCGACATGTCGCCGGGGCTGTTTCGGACAATGCAGGCGCACTTATGAATTCGATGTAGAGGGACCGGTTCAGCGCATGAATCACTGTCTGTCATTTGTCATGTAGTAATCTTTAGGGGTGGGAAAATATCTCGCAGTCTGAATGCTTCACGGGCACTGACAGAAACACTCGACTGCAGAAATTGCAGGGGGACATCTCCAAACATCAGAGTAGACTCAAACGGGAGGCTCTTGAGTGGCTCCGTCGGTAAAGGCGCTCACCATGAGCACAAGCTGGGAGTACAGCCTTGCCAAAGCTCGTCTACGTGAATATTTGTGACCATGTGTAATCTATAGGCACATGTAGTTCTTCTCACAGTGCAGCTAATGCAGCTACAAAAACTCAAACTGTTCACTCCCTGTGTTACATCTCAATACTTCAAAGAATATGTATGGCCTCTCACAGTCCCAGAAGGACAGAGAGTAACCTATATTGCATTATTTTACTTTCTTTTGAAATTAATCTGGTGATTTATTTTATTATTTTTCCCCTCTGATATTTAGGGGGTCAAGCACCGCAAGTTGGTCTTATAATTAATATTAATTGCTGGGCCGCAGTAAGCCAATAAACTTGCATGTGGGCGTGGCTTATTGCAAAAATGTTAATACATCTCAAAGGTTTGATAGTCTGGAGTCTGCATCAAGACTGCAGTCCTAAATCACCGACCTAATTAAAAGACATGGTGGCGCTACAGAGCAAAAATTCACAAAAATCACTGTTCTTTTGCAGAAATTTAAAACCTATTGCAGTCATCAATCACCTCATTAGGACCATATACATGTGCCTTACCAATCAATGGCATCTTGAATTGACCAACATTTCGGATTATTAAAACTCACTTGTCTCACTTCCACCTGGTTGATTTCTATGAAACTTGGTCCACTGACAGAGGCTATCTCCCAAGCAGCCATGGCCAAATTCTGCACAGATTGGCCATATGGTGGCGTAACACCAGTAACTCCTGCCCCATTTGTCCTGGAGACATGAAACCAATGTCATTAAGATGCCTCTCCTCACATAGGACAAAAACATCATATTGCATTTTCACAGATTTTAGAATGAATTAAAAAACACTTCAGACATTCTTTCCTAGACCACTTGACTTATTGAAATGCAGATTTTTTCCATTGGAGTCTGCTCTTCAATTCTATGAAATAAAATGAGCTACGCACGGTCGGGGCTGGCGGATAGCATACCGGTCTAACGCACCATATTTGGCTGATCCTGTATGAGCACCTACGCCTACGAGTACGAGTGCCTATCAGAGACACGGTTCGAAACGGGGAAAAATATATAAAAAGATTTTTAAAAGCATGATCGCTGTCAGCCAATGAACTTGGCAGTGGTCAGGGCTTATCACAAAATTGCTTACACGTCCAAAACAGCTCGACGTAAAGTGATGACACTTG
>JAINUG010000044.1:2336980-2506980 GCA_029706075.1 Aldrovandia affinis | reverse complement strand
ACACATTCCCGAGGAAATGAAGTGTGGGTGGTTGACATTTCACCCATTATCTAAACGATCCACTTGAAGTTCGTTTATAAAGAGAAAAAAGAAAATTGAGTTTTACCGATGGCGCAAAGCTTATCTGCGAGTCCAGGCAAGTGATGCGACTTACATGGATGCCATTGATCCTCCCGTGCCTGTTTACAAGTCGGTCTGGGGATATTGACGTCAAAAAAGCCTGTAAGCATGGCGACCCGTCGCTGCCGCTGCCGTTTGAAACGGACTGGGCGCGCACTGCCCAGTCTGGGTGCTGGGCACCCTTCCCTGAAGGGTGGGTTGAGGACAAGTGTCATGTGGAAGTACGTCAGGTTAACAGGAGCCCCTCCCCCCAGAAGACAGGCGCTGAACCCACTTAGCAGGGATTATATTGTGCAACAATGGAGTGTGGGACATACTTCCACCATCTTGACTAGGATGACAGAATAATTATAGGTGAAAATCGATGAGATTAGCTTTTTCTCAAATATATATTTTTTTGCAAAGGAAACAAAGTATAATAGCAACCAGTGAGGATATCATAAAGAAGGCTAGTACCGTGTACTGGTAAAACTTTGAAGTTCCTTCCTTTAAATCCTAGAAGCATAGAAAATATGGCTTGGTGCAGTGGACGGAGATGAATATAATGTGGAGGGGCACAAACTGATCAGGAAGGATAGAACAAATAAAAGAGGTGGGGGTGTGGCCCTTTATGCAAATAAAATCTCAATGTGCAGGAAATTCCAGGAATTAACCCGTTCATTCCTTGTGAGGACATCTGGATTAGACTGCTGGGAGTATATGAGAAGGGCCTTAATATAGGAGCACTATAAATATGCTCTATGGAAACATAAAACAAGCTTCTCAGGAAGGAAAGACATTAATAATGGGAGACTTCAGTTGCTCCTCTATTAATTGGGCAGTAGTGTCAGGACAGGGTAAATGCGAAGAGGTTTTTTTAGATGACTGGTTAATGACTGTTTTTTGGTGCAGTCTGTTACTCAGCCTACAAGAGGGAAATAAATTCTGGATGTAGTTTTGTGCAATAATCCTGACAGAATTTGCAGCTCAGAGATAGAGGAACCACTTGGGACAAGTGATCATAGTGCAGTCACTTTTGATATTTTTTGGCAAGTTACGACCGGCTCCACCGAATTTTTAACTTCAGACGAGCTGGCTTTAATAAAATGCAAGAGAATTTAAGTAATACAGATTGGGTAAAACTTCTAGACTGCAAAACTGTGAATGAAAAATGGAACACATTTAAAGGGGTTATTGCTTATATACAGTGTAAATTCATCCCAAAATTAAGAAAAAATAAGATGAAAAAGCAGTCCCCACAGTGGATGAATAAATCTTTGCAGGAAATTTTCAGACAAAAAAGAGACTGTACAGAGTATATAAAAAAGACAATTTGGAGAGAAACAGGGTAGATTATTGTAATATGCGGGCTAAGGCTAAAAAAGAAGTAAGGGTAGCAAAAGGCACTTTGAAACAAAAATTTCCCAAGATGCTAAATGTAATCGTAAGTTTCTTAGTAGAAAAAGGAAAGTTAAGGAAGAAGTTAAGTGCATTAAGGATAAATAAGGAAGAAGCTTTGCTTCAAAATAATTGTGATATTGCTGATACACATTACTTTGTTGAGAGCTTTACCAGAGAAGAGGTTATAAATGTGCCTAAAAGTACAGCCAATGTACAGAATGTTTTAGATTTTAGACATTGAGATAAGGGATCTAGAAGTAGTACAAAAACTAGAATAACCTGAGACAAATAAGGCAGGATCCCCTGACAGCATATTATTTATAACCCACTGACATATATTTTTGTGCACTCCTTAAACACTGGAAATACAGATGACTTGGAAGCAAGGTAGTATGATTACAATATATAGGAAGGGGGACCGTACTGACCCAGGGAGCTATAGAGTCTGTCAGTTTAACTTGCATCTCATGTAAAATACTGGAATATATTATTAGAGATAAATTGGAATTATTCCTGAAAAATAAGGGATAAACAACATGGATTGTTAGGGGGGGTCATCCTTAACAAACTTGTTTGAGGAAGCTACAGTGTTTTGACTTGTACCAGGCTTATGATATTATATATTTGGACTTTCAAAAAGCATTTGACAAGGTACAGCATGAGAGGTTCATTGTCAAAATGAATTTAGTATAAATTATTTCAGAGTGGGTTCATTATTGGCTCCAAGTTAGAATACAAAGAGTAATGGTAGGATGGTTAGTATCTGACCTAGGTGCTGTGGGCGGGCAGTGGACTCCCGCAGGGATTAGTACTGGCACCTCTGCTTTTCCTTATTTACATAAATTATGTTAGTAGCAAAATAGTTAAATATGCAGATGATACAAAATGTGGGGGTTTAGCCAACAGTTTGGAATCTGCTAAGGTAATCCAAGATGATTTAAACAAAATCCAGAAGTGGGCAGAAACATGGCAGATGACATTCAATATTGCTAAATGTAGAGTTATGCGAGTAGGAAATAAAACATTTTAGACAGGAATATTTTATGGGAGGAGAAAAATAAGAATGTATTTAATTTCAAAAATAATTGGGAGTAGTGGTTGATCAAAGTCCATCAGGATCTCTAAGCATTGTGCTGAAGCAGTGAAAATGGCCAACAGGATGCTGGGATATATAGCAAAAAGTATTGAGTCTATATCAAAGGACGTTATATTGATGTTATACAATGTCTTTATCAGACCTCATTTAGAGTACTGTGTGCAGTAGTTCTGGGCACCACACTACAATAAAGGCATAGAAGCTCTTGAAAAAGTACAAATAAGGGCAACTAAATTGGTTCCTGTTAAGACATAAGACACTTAATCTTTTGAAGCTTAGCAAAAGGAAACTAAGGGAGGATTTAATTTAGGTTTTCAAATTCATAAAGGGGACAAATAAAGTGAACTACCAAAGATTTTTTAGGTCGAGTTCTGTTAGCAGAACAAGAGGGTAAATTAGTTGAAGGTAAATTCTGCACTGGTAAACACTTCCCAGTGATACAGGTATGGTACGCAGCTGCCTACAATGATGTTTATCGCTGTATTACTGCACTGATCTCATGCGCAAACTGATTGTTCCTACCATGTATTAATGCACATCTTGTAAGTTGCTCTGGATAAGAGCATCTGCTAAATGCCTAAAAATGTAAATGTAAATGATATCAGGAAGTATTTTATTACACAGACAGTTTGCCAGCTCAAGTAGTGATGGCAGAAACACTTGGGATATTCAAATCCATGGCTTGATTCAGTACTGAACATTCTTTAGACTAGGAAATGATGAGCCTAGATGGGCCAAACAGACTGTTCTCCTCATTATGTATTCTTATGTTCTACAGCTACTGTGTTCAGAGAAAGTCAAGAGAGTTTGCTTTTGCTTGTCACAGGAGCATTAACCCGCATTCACATCGCAAGGATTGCTGCATTGTGCTAGGACGTCCCTGCTTTTAAATGAGAGCCCAGCTACCTGATGCAGTGTGTCTGCCATTGTTGACATCGGATCTTGCATTGCAAAAACACCAAAAAAGAAGGACCCTGTGTTCATTTTCAGAGCCCTTACTCTCTCCTGAAACTACCCCAGACAATCAGGGAGACAGAGCCATGTGTTCCATAAGAGTCATTGTTCTTAAAGAGGTCATTCTAATAATAGTAATAATGATAATAATAATAATATACTTTATGTATACAGTACTTCTCATACAAGAACCAGCTCAATGGCCTTCAGCTTCAGAGTTAAACGATTGGATTTCAGAGTATTCAATTATTATATAGTTACAGTTATGTCACAGACAAACCATTATGCATGTTAGTGACATGGTAATCCGTCCGATACAGGAATACACAGTTCTCCTTGGACGGACCAATACAAAAATAATAAATAATAAATAAATAATAATAAATAAATAAAAATGAGCAGCCCAAGTACCAACACAATTAATTTATCATTCAGATTTGAAAGGTACAGCACGATAATCTATGTGCACCCTCATTACACAACGCTGCACTGTCCGTTCATTTTCAAATGAGTTCTAGGCGTACAGAACTCAGAAAACGGCAAAAAGAAGTCAAACCTCAGAGGTATTAAATCGAAGAGCTATATAATATTCCCCATCCTGGCAACAAGTAGGGAAGTTGAGGGACAGGGTCATTCTGTGTCACAGACAAGGGCCACAGCATCACAGTGCACCTGCTTGCTGGATTGTTTCTTTTGAACGGTTTACCTTTTGTTTTCCCTTTGCCACTAGAATGCGATCCTGGCTCTACGCATACGTGTCAATTAGGCGAGAGATAAAGGCACGCGATTCTTTGATCTTTGCGTTCTTTGCACAGTAAAGTCATTGATTTGTGAGGAAATGCTCCCATGCGGTTCAAATGCAGTGAGTGAGCTTCCTTTCCAACTATCCGAGTTGTTATAACATGTGCTATAATTATTATTGTAAGTCAGACTTGAAATAAAGTCGGTTGTTCTCAAAATATTCAGTTGATATACTAATATACTATTTTTCTTTGACATTTAATAATACAATTGTCTCTTTAAGCTGCCAAACGGATATTCATCTCTCATTCACTAAATGAAAGTGACCCATTGGAGTATATGAAAGATGAATTAACTTGCATGAATGAATGATGGCGTGCCGTATTCTTTTGTAAAGCCGGGCGCAAGCGACTGGACAGATGAATAGCAGTGCACTGTACCTTCCACCGCCAGTCTGAAAGAAAGCGAGGACTGATTTCCTAACAGGCTCTCCCTCTGGTACCAAGCATCTCTCATCATCATTAAAACTATGTTTACTTCGCTTACACAAACATCGATTTTTATACCTTTTAAAAAAAAGTTTTCCCCCCTTTTACATTTCCGTTGTCCCGTCCGCAGTTTAATTGGAAGGGATCTGGCCCGGCATCTGTGTTAAGGTAAATTGGGGACGTGTGTGTGTCAACATTTGTGTTTAGTTTCGGTATAAGCGGGTCATTTTTCTTTGCTCAACAGGATGAGACGAATCCTTGTCATGTGTGCCCCTGGTGCCCACTTGCCTGCCTGGGGTATTAGTTTCTAATGAGAGGTTGGCGCGGGAGCTAGTTAGCGCAGGGGAGTGTTTGGGTCGTGGTGGGTGGTAGGGAGAATAGTCTGATTTGAGGTGGGGTCAGAGGAGAGCCCAATTATGTCCGGGGAGATGGCGCCTACCGGCTCTTTGATTTCCCAGTTCTAAGTGGCGAGCCCGCCGTTGAGGCCCAAGGCGGTGGTGTTGAGGGGGTGCTAATTGGAGCAGGTTGCATTCCCTGGGAATTGATCAGACCAGAGAAGTTTCCTTATTGGCGGTGAATATGTTACTTGTCTAATTGCTGAGGCCCTGAACTTAATGCGCTCTGTTATGGACAGCGTGCGTATGCACCGAAAGTTAACTTGGGCAAGAGTGCAATGCAATCAGAAATACAGAATCAGTGGTGTGACAGTTATAGAACAGTGGAGAGGGACAGCACATTCTGACACGCGCTGCATTTTTTCCATTTGTTATACCTGCAAGCAGAATTGGAATTGGGACAGTTTTGTGTTAAAATCAGCATCTATTCACTGCCCTTTCTACTGCCATGTTTAGCCGACGAATTCTGTTGGATGTGTTTTGTAGGTCTCCAAGTAATCGCCGTAACGTGCTTCGAATGTCAGGAAGATTCCGCGCTTCTGGCGGAGGCCGCGTCGTGACCCGCTGGCCTGTCATGTAATTTCCCAGACAGCGTTGTGGAAGTGGCGGCCCCCGCGCGCGCGATGCGTGGTGCGAGGCCCTGTTTCACAGCGGGGGTGGGAGGTCTGACGGCTGAGCGCGGATCGGCCAGGCCCTGAGACAGGGGCCCCTCTCGCGCGCGGGAGCGCGCTCACCCGCGACAGGAGCAGGGAGATGAGCGTCACCTTGTTCCGAGAGTAATTAGCGTGGCTCCTCACGCACGTGGAGGGGGGGCCCCACCACTGTGATTGAGCCGTAATGTTTAATCACCGGCTGGACGGGGGTCTGGGGGGGGGGGGCGCGTGGATGGGCAGGTTGACAGTGCCAGGGGGAACGGATGAAGCTGTCGCCTGCGTGGGTGTCTGTCCGCTGACAGACCTGTCTGCGCGGCTCCTGCAGGAGGCTACAGGGGCGGCGGTGTGTTCGCTCTCTCTCCACCCGCTTCACTTGCACTGACGCCAGGCGCGGTAGAGCGTGGGATCCGGGACTCCTCACCGGGAGGTTGTGGGTTCAAGTCCCAGTCGAACCATGGGTGTTGTACACCGGAGCGGGGTGCCATGACTACCTGCAGTTGGGTAAATGGCTCCAAGCAAGAACTTGTAAGATCTAGATGTGCAAGTACCTACCTAGTTGTGCACGTATCCGGTAAACAAACCTGCAATTCACCATATGCATAATTATGAAACCGATCTCTACAAAGATTCTGGCAGGTAAAAATGACAGCCTTTCCGGTTACTGATATGACATTGTGGAAGCTACCAAAACGCTGCATTCGGATCAATCTGAATACCACACAGGGCCGAGAACTGGCAAAAGCCCACTGTTTCCTTATCCCCCTGATTTTACGGCCAAGTTCGACGTCGGAAATGATCGTTCAGCAACAGAGCGCCGACTAAAAATGACAAACGGCTTGTCCTCCTTCTTCCATTTTGAAAATGTATGCTCGGACGCATTTGTTACCTCTGTGCACAAGCGGCGTACTGTCCCCCACAGCGCGTGCGGCGCGCGCAGCCCCCTTCTTCGCGGGAGATGAAGTATCGAGCCGTTTGAATTGGACACCCGAGGGGCATTCTGTCTGTCATAAAGCATGTCCTCTTTATTGGCTGGCTCCCCGCGCTCTGTCCAGCCCTCTTTAATCCAGTGCTAAGAGCAATCTCTCCCGGGCTTTGACACTCCGCTCCTGTAAAGAGAGGAGCCCAGATCAATGCTTGTCAGGAATGTATGTATTTAAAGCGCAGGATGCTGGGGGAGACTGGGGGAATTGAGCCTCTCTCTGCTCCGCCGCTCGTTAGACACCGTTTGTGTTGTGCTGTCAGGACTCGTCCGGGGCCCTTCCGCGCCGTTCACCGTTTCCGCTCAGAGCGACGAGCGGAGCCGTTCCAGCGCAGGGCCTGGCCTGTGGAGGAGGCGGCGATCCTCCCTGCGCGGGATGCCGTTAAGAGCACAGGGGCGAGCTGTGCCCAGTGCCCGTATTTTTTTGGGGGCGGGGGACTTCACGAAAATTATTAATCACCCTTCACAAACCCTACTGTTCATGTTCTAAGTTTTATGTAAATTTACATTTTACATTTTAATTCATGTTCAGGCTTCCTTAAATATGTTTCGAATATACGTCATAATAAACAGGGTATTTTAGAAAAGATACTGTGTAAGTCGCTCTGGATAAGAGCGTCTGCTAAATGCCTGTAATGTAATGTAATACTTTACATGTAATGTAATGTAATACTTTATGTAAACATTATACTGTCTATGCCACTGTCATAATGATGTCAAATCTGTCGTTTGAGTTTCCCATACATTTAGTGACATGTATGAAAGCAATGAAGTAAAAGTAAAAACTAAAATATTTGAGACTTGCACATGCCAAAAGTTGTTTGTGCGATTTATATGTGAACAGCACAGAAAATGGTTAATTTCCTTAGCTCTCTGTCTTTGGCTGAGACCAGAGGCATGCATAAGAGTAATTTCCACTGTGCAATATTCCACAAGCAACCGCTACAAAAAAGTTATATAAATTCATATTTCTCTCTGAGCTCCTGACTTATAGGGCACACTGTATATTGTAACGTTGGTTCAAAACATGCCAAAGAACGAAATTTATAAAAGTGGTAATTTCTTTTTCCCAACTAGAGAGACTAGCGGGGGGATTATTGCCTTGTTATATTCACGCTCACATTTAGCATATCGTCTGATGGAGCATCCCCATCTCGGGCTTATGTTTTTATTCATTGTGATAATTTACTCTAATTTCCCCTGTTTTTATTCTTTCAAAAAAAGATGGGTTGCAGGAGAGGAGCGCGGGAGAGATGGATGGTGTTTCCTCGCCGCGGGCCGTAAACAGGGGGTGCGGTGAATGCTCCCCCCCCCCCCAGTTCCCTTTACCAGGCTCACCATTCGTCCCGATGATTCACCGCGCCTGCTTACCATTAAAGTCAGTGCGCAGCAGAGACTAATGTTTCAAGGTTTTAATCTATTCTGCACACTCTAAAGTGCAAATGGTCACAAGTATGTGTTTTTGGGGGGTGAGGAGATGCAAGATTACAGGCAAATATAACCACATCGGCAGCCTGATACCACTGACCACATGAGTATCCCTTAGTTAGTTTCCAGGTGGAACTGGAGAATTGGTTGAATCGTTCCGAATTAAGCTTGTTAAATCTTTGATCTGTTCCTATTCCTTCCAGATGTCCTGTTCTTAGCTTGTATGTAGGCCTACAGTGTCTACAGCGGGATGATATTTCATTACGTTAAAAGTATTGCATTCATATCCTCCCTTTATCGTGATTCAGAATTCACAATGGGACTTTTGTGAGCAGAGAAACACGGGCAGCGTTGAGGCTTTTCCTGTCTTATATTGCAGATAAGGCACACCGTGCAAAGATATCGATTCGCAAATTTGTCACAACGTCGCAATATGATGCTATCAAGCCTCTCGAAAAGAAGAAAAAAAAGAAAGAAATATGAAAGAGATTTTTTTAAATTGAGCAAAACCGTAAATAAGTGGCGGACTAAGACCAAAGGATTTGACCAGCTGAAACGGGCGACTTCACTGGCTGCCTGTAAACTACTAGACTAATGTTAAAGTGGTACTCTTATCATACAAGACGTTAAATAGGCTTCCCTCGGGTGTCCAAAAGAGCCTCTAATCCCTTAAAACCCTGTGCTTCCTCCGATCACAAGGAGCTGGCTGTACTTCTATAAATTAAGGGGAGCGGGGAATACAAAGCAGGCCGCAATCCCTTCGGCAACGGAGCCCCAGAGTAGTAGGGAGAATCACCCATGCACTGGCTGAGGATAAAACTCAATATAAATCTCAACTTTCAAATCTAGTCAAGCGGCACCTCGCGACTCTTTCATGCCGCTGGAATTAGTAGTGAGAGGGTGCAATCTCGTGGCCTTAGAAATTGTCCTCCACTTTTCATTCCTCCTCAGTCCTCCGTTTCCTCCGAAATGTTCATTTCTGCCGGTGACTGCCTCATTTTTCACCCCGAAAATCAATACCTTAAACAATTGTCCCTTTTTTCGGGACCTCTGCTGAATCTTCTCCTGGCTTGTGGTGTTACCTTCTCCACTTTCATTGCGTTCCCCCTGCTCCCTGTGATTCTGCACCCTGCTCCTCAGTCTGGAGCTATAAACCTATCTATAAACCTAACACCCACCTTCAGACCGCTGTACCCACACATCTTATTTGCCCCTGACCTCAGGCCATTTACCTTTTCTCTCTCTCTGTCTCTCTCTCTCTCTCTCGTGAACATATCTTTTATTTCAGATTGTTTCTCTTCTGCTTTCGAGCCTTGTTCCTCACTAAACAGAAACTACATCTACAGCTGACCTTCTTCTGTCGGCCCTCACTAAGTTCTTGTTCCTCTGTTAATTCTTCTCCTCGCTCTGCTGGCTCTGACGGTGCAGGTCACAGCACTTTTCCAGCCCCTTGCCAGTCTCTGGTTCTGGTTCTCTGCTCATACAACTGATTCCTCTTACCTCTCCTCCCTTTATTTGGGTATCCTCGAAGGGCTCTGTTTCTGCACTCTCGCCCTTCCGATAGGAGTTCCTCAAGGCTCTGTTTTGGGTCTGCCCCAGTTCTCTTATACAGCCACTAACCAGGTCCCCTAGTTGTCTCTTGAAAAACTCTCTCTGACCTCTATGCAGTTTGATGCTTATTTAATTGTCCCAATTGCCACTTGATTCTCTCTTTTCAACTATGTGATAGCACATCTCCTGCTGGGGGCTCGCCATTCACCTTCATTTTCCAAATACGACTTCTCATCTAATTCTCCATCACCCTCCTTTCGTCATATTGTGCCAATATTACAGTTAAAACGCAGTGAGAATGTTACAATGGCAGTCGGTGAGCTTAAATGTGAGCCTCTAAGATCCACATTGTTCAGCCAGAGCCCCCCTGGCCGCCAGAGCTGTGGATGAACTGGACCATGGTGGATACTGGGTCAATGAAAAGCAAAGGGAGATAGCGCGCATAGGTCGATAGCAAATTATCCAGAGCAGTGGCTCTGGAGTGGGGTGCAGTGATGTGTTGGCCCTCAGAGGGATGTGGGTGCCAGAGGTGAAGCTGACGCCGAGATAGAACCAGGGAGCATGGAGAAACTGCCCTGCACGGACACCAAGTCATCCCTCAATCATCGCACCACCTCGGGAGGAGTACAGCTCCAATAATGCGGCGCCATTAATCACTCATTAAAACTACTGAGCATCCCCATGGCTGCAGAGTCAGGGGCTCGTTGATGTAATCAACATTGAAGCCTTGATCTAGTGGCATCTGCGTAGGAGTCCCAGAGTTTTGGTAAACATGACTCAAACGGCCTTTGGTGGACTTCTACTTACTCATCTTACAGGAGTTCGCTCGCTCGATTCGTAAAGCAACATTTTGAGAGTGGCAGAAAAAAACACACCGTTGCAGTATCATAGTCACTGAGGCATTTCGTTAGGCAGTCGCCTGTTTCAGTGCTACCTTACATCTGGCTCTACTTACTGTCCTTTTTCTCTTTATATCGCTCAGCTCTTAGCAAATCATCACAGTGGTTCACACTGATTGTTAGGATACAGCAGCTGTGGCCTGGGATTTGAACCCGTGACCCAGCGGTCCTTAATACAGTTCCCTAACGAGCTCCCCACACCGCAGCCCACCAAAGAGAGAGAGAGAGAGAGAGAGAGAGAGAGAGAGAGAGAGAGAGAGAGAGAGAGAGAGAGAGACTGCCGCCTCTGTCTCCTGTGCCCCTAAGAGTGTGAAGAATCAGACGGCCCGGACTCACGGAAGCACCTGCTGGCGTGAGACACCGCCGGCGCCCGCTCTGTGATGCTCTCCCGTCCTCGCGCGGCCGCACCAGCGAGCGCTCCGCTGACTCTTCCCCATTGTTCGCGCCTCCCCTCCACCACACCCCTCGTGATCTATGAGCTGCGCTGGCTGATGGATGGGTCCCCTCAGTGGGTAGACATCATGATGAACACCACGCCTACAGATACCCAAGGAAGGAGACCACATGGCAGCTCTCCTGGAACAATACCCCCATGTCTACAGTGTGCCCCTCCCTCTCCCTCCCTCCTCCCTCCCTCCCTCCCTCCCTCCCTCCCTTCAACCAGCTCCTCCAGCTCCTCTCCAACACATCCATTCCTCAGCTTTATTTATTTATCCACTGTTTGTTTATTAAGCAAGATGGATTGAAAGAAATAAAGTACCAAAAAAAAAAAAAAAAGGTGAGAGATTATTTTTACCATTTTTATTTATTTATTTCGGTGTCCTGAGGTGACGTGGAAAACGCGGCTTGTGAATCAGAGCGCCGCAGTTGCGTGTAATACGTTAACGCGGAGGGAATTATTAAAGTCGGGTGACAGCCGCGTGAATAATCAGCTTGGACAGCTTGGATTCGGAGGGTTTGGTGACACGCCGACGAGCCCCAGCTAAGAAAGCGCAGCGTAGTGGGAGCAATGAGAACGCTTTTAGGCCATTCATTTGTTAAGTTGAGTCATCTGCCTGGCCTCTAAACACTCAATTGCTTTTATTCCAATCACGCGTTCAACTGTCCGTATTCCTCATGTCTGCCGGTGTCTGTGTTGTGGGGCCTGTGCAAGCCAATTTCCCATCCTGGACCCATCGAATCAATCTGTCCCGAGTGATCTCCGCGGCAGTGCACTGAAGTGCCGCCGGAACACGTCCTCCGATGTACATCAGAGACAGGGGGAAGCGCCGTCTCTTTCAGCACCATGGACAGCCACCTCAGCCTTTGCTGCGACACAAACAGGCTCCTGAAACTTTGGAACACAACATTTTGACACGTGGTCACAAATAAAGACGTCTAGCAGCTTTCCCCGCGTCCACGGGCATGCAGGACCCAGCGGCACACATTCTACTGAAGCCTTCCGCTCTCTTCAAACGCGAGTCTCGCATTGTGACATCAGCCGAAACGAGGCCCGAGTTCCTTCCTGTTCTGCGGATCTCTCCGGGATGGGCTGAGGGATGCGCGGCTCTGACAGGGCCTACAGATCCAAGCCTGCTCGGGCCCCGGGAGTGCTTCAGACGGGGAGAGAATGAGCTCTGGAGCGGAGGTCAATGTACAGGAAAGTGCTGCACTGTCAGATGAGCTCTGCCTGGTGTTGTGCATCAGGCACTGTGCTGAACAGCAACAACACATTGCATGGGGTGTGAAATTTAAACTCGATCCAACGTGAACCCGGCCCAAAGTCTACAAGGGCCAGCCCAGCCAAACGTATTAGGTCTGCCTTGATAAACACAGGCACTTTTCTCGCAAAAAAACAACATAACAGTAGCATGGCAGGTAAGAGAAATGAAATGAAAAATGCAAATTAATTTGGCTTGTTGGTGATATTGTCGGGTTCAGGTAAACGGTCCTTTGGGAAGGGATAGTTAAGGTGGAGGGTAATGCTGGTGATTATGTTAGTAATGTGGCGGGCGCTGCTGCCGCTGCCTCTGGGGCTCTGGAGTGGATGCCGCTGTTTGTTTACCCCCCTGCGACTGCATTCATTCCCCCTGTCCTGCTCACCTCTGGCAGCGGGGAACCGCTGTGGGAATAAGGAATCCAGGGGGGAAAACAAATATTTATCCTCATTACCGATCAACATCTCGCACCCCGTGCCTGCTGGCTTTAACTCTGACTTACCGCGACCCTCCGCAGGATACCATGGTTACTGAACAGGAAGAGACGGAAGGATTATTAATCAAAGAGAAGGAGGAAGAATAAAGAGGTAAATCACTGACCCCCACCACCACCACCACCACACACACACCACCGTGAAGTGCCCACATACAAAAAAGACTCTCTCTTATGATTTACATTGTGGGCCCAAGCCCCAACTGGTAACGTATTCATGAACAAAAAGCTGGTAAATAATGAATGACCCCAGAATGCATTGCTCACAAAGTGGCATTTAAATTAATGGGGATCAGTACAGGAGAGTCCCGAAAGCTCGGTGTGTGAGCGTGTTGTTTATGCGTGAGGGAATGGTCACTGTGGTGCCGGCCTTCACGGGTAATGTACTATGGTGGTTTGGCTGCTGGGACTGGCAGTAAGTTTCGGGGGCCGCCTTCATCGGCCCAATGGCATCCATCCCAGTCTCTCTCCCCTTGCCCAGGCTGCCAATCAGGAATAGTAAACACCGCTGCCTGCTCAAGATGCTCCGTAGAGACCCAGGCAGAATCCTAATCTTGTCCACGGACTGAAGGTCTCCGACTGCTTGCTAGACATCCACAGGAATTCTCCCAGCTGACTTTATAAGAAGAACACCCTCGTGGATTAGAAGCTTTTTTATGACTCAGTGGAAGTTTGTTGTCCGAGGTGACGTTAGCGTCGCTTGTCCTTTTCCTTTTAATATACTCCCCGTGTTTTGCTGTGAGGCCCTGGATCTAGACCATTTAAGGGAGAATTCTCTGTGGAACAGCTGGCCGACCTTCCCGGGGTTCCACAGGGCCCCACTGGGGGCCCGCCCGAGGTCAGTGTCTCTTTAATGGCACCTGCCATCAAGCTCTGCGTCTTCCTGACCGCGGCCCGTTCAGAGGGAAGGACCTGTCAGGAACATTAAAAGTCAGCAGGCCGTGTGATCTCATGGCAGCGTGCTTCGAACCCGGGGCCTGGAGACATGCCTTTTGAATGCCAGCTAGAACAGCACCCCCGGGCTGACAGGCAGCTGTGCATCTGGAGAAGACAGACGGGGCCTGTCTCGCACATGAAGAATCATTTGCGTTCCTCACACAAACACACACACACACACACACACACACACAGGCAAGTGCATTAATTTGCTCTCTCTCTCTCTCTCTCGCTCTCTCTCTCAATCTTTCTCTCTCACACACAAGCAAACGAAACAAGAGCTCCTCCTCATGTTTTCAGCTCCCACGCACAGAAACATTACAATGTCTGTCAACAGCAAGTCATACGCAAATCATATTGTCATCTGCCAAGAACAGAAGAAGTTCAAAGAGGCACACAGTAGATCCTAACAAATCAAATCAAATCTATAAAAATCCGCTGTGTGCTAAATAAAAAAGCGCGTGTACACAATTTAAAAATGTATGTTTCGGTACTAAATTGAGCATTTCTGAAACCCCAAAACTGGTGTTGCGAAAATAATATTTTGTACTCATATTTGTACCTTTCTTTTATCTCAAAAATCTGCATCTGCATCAATTACATTCATGAGAATAAAAGTGCCATGTTGGAGAAACATAGCTGTGACGTGACAAAACAGTGCACAACGAGAGAACACTTAAGAAAGGTAACTGCATATGTACTAGCCTAAAAAGTGTGATCTTGCACATGGGAAAACATGCTTCTTGTAAAACAGTGTGGCGCAGTGTAAGGTCATGTGTACTTGTCAGAGACGGTGGTCCCAGGTCTGGAAGGACAGCTTCCCTGCACCGTCTAAAAGAACCAAATCAAACTGACCCGAATGGCACAATGGTCCCTGTCAGTAGTAAAAGTGACAGGTGGGAGAAAGCCTGCAATCTGACCCAAGGGCATCCTTTCACCTCCACTGACATTTAACTAAAAACCCCTCGGAGTGACTATGTATAGTAGCTCTCACCCAGGGGGTGGTGTGTGTCGTGTGCGCACACGCGTGTGCGTGTGTGTGTGTGTGTGTGTGTGAGGGAGCATGCCTGCAGGGGTGAGGAGATGAGCTGGGGGACTCTGTAACCAGCAGAGAGGTCAAGGACCGGCCTACTAGGACATCATCATCACCATCTTATCAGCACTGTAATAATTTGACGATAAAATAAAATAAATAATAAAAAAGCACCATAATCCCAGCTAGCTGGAATTGGAAACTTATACAAGGGTTAGCGATTGGAGGTGGATGATGCCCTTGGGCCTCCGCTGTCTGCCGATAGAGGGGGGAGAGAGAGGGAGAGAGAGGGCCAGCGAGAGGGAGTGGGAGAGAGAGAGAGAGAGAGAGAGAGTGAGAGTGAAAATGTCCTTCTGTCTGACATATTGCACAGCATGTCGCCCCTCTTTTACGGTTCTGCGATCTTTAGCATTTCACAGAAGGGTCTCGGTGTGCAGGTTAACTAGTAGCCAGGGGCTAAAAGAATTCCATGTGACAAATGGGACAGTCAGCTGGAAAGGGGAGGGGTAGTGGGGGGGGGGGGAATGAAGAGAACTGATCAGTGGCCTGTGGTGGTGGTGGTGGTGGCGAGGGAGAGGGGGGGGGGGGGTGGGAGGATGGATGGAGCCAGATAAATCTCCTAAGCGGTAACAGCGGGGACCGTGGTCACCCGTTTGGGGCCAAAGTTCTCAGCTGGAGATCGCAGGCAATCAAGCGAGCAAAGCGGTGTTTGTGGAACCCCGCGCGCCCCCGCCGAGCGGCCGCTCCCTCGCGCAGCGGGACCGGGGCGAGCGGAGAGGGGCCCGCTGTGCGCTCTTTACCGTCAGAGCGGGGGGGCCTCCAAACCTCCAAACTCCGTGATGGGGCCCCCTGCGCTGGCGGGTTTTTGTTTTCCACCGATCTCTTAATCAATGACAGTAATTGAAACGTGTTTCAACGCGCCTCGGCGACTCTGTCAGGAGCAGGGTGCAGGTTGGGCTCATTTCCGTTCCCTTCGTCTCTGGACCCTTTATTTTACACAGGCCGGAAGGTTTGCCGTAGGACTCCTCCTGCCTATCCATCAGTCAATCAATCAATAGATCAATCGATCAAGTACCCCCTTTCCGAACCCCTTTTTTTTGTTGTTGCCACAGAGCACATTTGGGAGAAAAGGAATGCGATGGTTGTCTGAGAATTGGTCCGATTGATCGGCGAATCGTTAAATAAATGTTGGATATTCAATCATTCACGCCACGCACATTTACGTCTGGCATAATGTGACCTTCAAGGGGGCAGGTCATTGTAAATGGCTGACCCCCACACTCCTGATCAATTAACGGCCCGTTAGTCTTGGGGGAAATCGCAATTTGGGTTGAGACAAAAAACAGGCACGCACAGGTGAGCCCCAGGCCCAAGCCTAAGTGACTGAGCGCACTGCATCATTTAAACCACGGCTGCGACGACACACCGGCCACTGCGCAGGGCAGGGAGCCTGTGAGCAACTCGAGCCACCGGTGAAGTTTTCAGACACCTTCGCCACCCCTTCTTCAACAGCCCACACCTCACCCCCCCCACCCCCCAGCCCCCAGCCCACCCCACCCCCCACCCACCACTCTGCCCCTCACATCCAGTTCCACAAATGCATTTGTTCACTGCCTCCAGCAAACAGATTAGGGGGCCTTTATCAGGGACAGGGAGTACGTGATAATGGTTTCCCATAGATCTCCGCCCTGTCACAGATTAAAACGGCCCGAGTGAAGAGTATTAGCAATCTTTTTTTTCTTCTACTTTTTTTTTTTTTTTTTTTTTTTTTTTTTTGTCTCTTCACGCCATCAGATTTCCAGGCCAATCTATTGTAGCAGGCCCGTCAAAGGTACAAGGAGAAGTCAGTTCCAATACGATAAGCCATTGTCTTTTTTCCTCCCCATCACTGATTCCCAGTCCTGCCATCGATCGTCGCTTTGCCGGGCTGCTTGTCAACTTGGTGTATGTGTGTGTGTGTGTGTGTGTGTCTATCCGTGTGTGTGCATAGGCGTGCATCCGGTTATATGTGTGTGTGTGTGGGAGCGAGCGAGCGAGAGTGTGTTTGTGCGTGCGTGCCCCCGCCCCCCCTCCAGTCCCTTTAAACTTGATTCAAAGTGATTGATCCTTGGGTCTGGCAAACAAAGGTAGACAAGCAGGCCTCTCACAATGTGCAGTAGCAACAGAGACTCAATTATAGGGGTTACCGTTCGTTCACTGGATCTCCTTTCATGGGGGGCTCATCCTGCATCCAACAATTTAACGGGCCCGTGCACACCGGGCTGCCACAGTCAGTAGGCTGTTTTTCACTTAGTGCAGGTGGCGGCGTCAGACAACCAACGCTGCATCTCTCACAGCGAGTGCCATGATCTCAATCCACCACTTCGCGGCGAGATCGATTTTCAGCTTTCTGCTGACGAATTTCGCGGAGCTACATTTCAAACGGCGGCGCCGAAGACGTAGGAAAAGAAAACACTGCAAGAAAATTGACTTTTTTCTGAGAAGACGATGTCCTGCACACAAATTCGTCTTAGAAGGAGATGGGGGACTAATTGGGACAAATTTCCAACCGATGAAATGTTCCGTTCCTTTCGAGGTGTGTTATTTTTATGTAAATATTTACTACAAAATGAGAGAGGGAAAAAAATTCTGTGTTTGGGGGGGATGAAAAAGGTTCCATTATTATTGTGAGACAAATAATAGCAATAACGTTCTCAATTGCATGAATGAACCACGTTTGAATTCATTTTCATCGCAATAAAAAGCAAAAGGAAGAGCAGTGGTGCAGCTCTCTGACCCCAGTCCTTGATTCGTATGAATATGTGGCATTATCTCGGATAATTGAATTAAAAAAAGAACGAATTTTGACACCTGCCGAAAGGCTGGAAAAATCCAGGGAAGCATTCGCCTCGACTGCAGTCTTCCCCCCCCACACAAGTGTATTGGCAACACACCACAATCAGTGTGGCAGTGAACTGACAGTAGCTGCATTGTAGAGCCAGGCCTGGAGTGTCACATTAGGTGACAATCTGTTGTGTGTCTGCTCTTTCATCATAGGTCCCTATCCTCCGCCAGTGCACTTCCCCTCCCCTGATCTCACTCACTCCAGCCATGGAAGTCCATGAAGAATACACCCCCCCCCTCCCCTCCCCTCTCAGCCCCCCCACCCCACCCCCTTCCCCGTGATAACCAGTCTGTCCCTGGCAGGAATTTACTGCCTGCAAAGAGCTCTCAATACCTATGTGATGAGATATACATATTTAATGAGCTGAAATGAAACAAGGACGAAGGCAGGGAGGAGGGAGGAGGGAGGAGGGAGGGGGTGTGTGGATGCCTCCCCCCTTCTTCGAGCCTGTTTTTATAGTTATGTCTCTAACAAGGTACCAAATGTCAGTGCTCTTGTTAATCCCAGTCCGGCTGGACTAATGAAGCCAAACTCCGCCGACACCAGAGAAGGGGCGGGGGGAGTGGTGGAGGGGAGGGGGTTGTGTGTGGGGGAACCGGCTCCAAAAGTTCCATCGCCTTTCCCAGGGGTGTTTAGCCACGATTTCCCCCCCCACTCCTGATTAAAGCCGCCTTGTCACCTGAGCCCGGTTCAGCGGGCCAATTCCTCACTCGCCGGTTCGATCGGCAAACAGGGATGTGTGTCTGTGCCCCGCTCGACGAAGCTATTCACACATTTCGCTCGTGCTTGAACCCACGTCCGGGGACATGTCCTGTCCCAGCCTGAGAGGAGACTGGATCAGCTGTGCAGACTGAACGGATCTCCTCCTTGGGCTGGTCATGAGCGCACGCAGATCCACGCTAGGTGGCAGATCATGCACCACCCAGGAGGCCAGATTTCCAGCGTCTCCTCGGCAGAAAACCCCTCCCACCTCTCCACTATTCCCAATGTCCTGAGTATTACAACACTGGGAGCATTACAATTACACCCCCAGCTTTGGGATTCCAAATAAGTTCTCCCGGGACATAGATTCCACTGGGTGAAGCGCGTGCCTTTTTTTTCTCATTGGGTTTGAAGATTGTCTCGTGGAACATGTGCCTTGGCTCTAAAGGGGGTGTGAGTGAGTGAGGGGGGGATGGGGGATTTAGTGGGGTGGGCCTGTTTTCCCGCGAATCGTTATGGAAGAGATGAGGAGTCCGTGGGGATTCAGATCAACAGTGGCCGAGCTGGCCTTGTGTGTAAATTGGATCTCCCCGGCCTGATTGTGCTGGTAAATGACTTGGGGAGGCTGCCTCTCTGTCAGAGTAGGCTGATTTGGTCAGCTCGGACCCGAGAGCCCCAGTGCCTCATCTGCCGCATACTGAGAGTAATAAAGGGGATCATTCGCCCCATTTTTCTTCTGGGTTCCATACGGCGAGAAATAGTCAAACATCTGTGCTGATGCGCAATCCTCAATTGTCAGCCCAGGGCCCACGGCAGAAGATTGATCGGTAGCAGGTCAGTTTTCTGTCCCCAAAAATAAATCCCTGAAAAAAAAAGTTCCCCCGGTCTTTCATCTACTGTCTGTCACACCGCCGCGCGGAACAGACCTGAGAAACAGATGTCACGGTGCAGGAGCGCCGCAGCCGCCGCCGCGTTTCATGAAGGGAATGAAGTGCTTCCGTGTACGGACCGAACCGCAGTACTTTTTTTAAGGTCTTTAAGGTTCAAACGCTCTCCCACCCGCTTGTAACGAATGTTGTTTTCGCTCTGCGGGAGAAAGTCCGTCGGCGTTGTGAACGCGCGCACTCCGAACGAACAGGTTGTAATCCCACCCGAGGAAAAAGACGATGAAAAAAAAAGCAGTAAAAATAATAAATCAACCTTAGGTGCGGTGGCTGAAAAACAACGTTAATAACACGCAAATTAAATGTTTGCATTGGAGGTGGGGAGGGGGTGGTGGGGAGGGGGGTGTGGAAACCGAACAGCCAACATTATGGAACACAGGACTGGCAGGATCCCGTCACCCCATTACGGGAGCTGGTGGCAGTGTCTCTGTCACGTCACCATTATTATGAATAGTGAGCATAATGCATTGCCGTATGAATGGGATTGTCAGCCTGATTGTGATGTATAGGTTTTCATTACCGTTCCTTGGCCCCTGCCATTCCGCATGTGGAAAATTCTATTTATCCCCTCATTTGTAGAACCCCCCTCCCTGTGTGATAGCAATCAGAGGGCTGTAATTGTCTGCGCAGCTCTGACGGCTCGGCCCTGATGAAGAGCTATGTGCCAGAGAGGGCCGCTGGAGCCGGCCGCCCCGGCAGCCCCGCCTTGCAGCCGCCGCGCGGACCGCTCCTCCCTCCGCCGCGCAATTAATAACCATTTGCAAATGGCAGATGCATAATAACCCCCGGCCCCTGTGTCTGCTGGGCCTAACCACCTCCACCACCAGCGCCAATTTGCTGGGGGGTGGGATGAGGAAGGTGCGCCGTCGTGACACGGACAAGCATGGAAATAAAGACAAACATGTGAGGCGGACTCTCTGCGCGAGAACATGCAAATGCGCCAGCGTCCGGCGCGGGTCATTATTTTTGGCGGGGGAACGGGCGGGGGGATTCCGCGTGACTGCGGCCGCCGGGGTTCGGATTGCTTGAACCTTCCCCCGGTCACGTGACGTAGAAACGAAGAGGCGCATTTCTGAAACAAGATGGCGGACGACGTGGCGTGAGGGGACGAGAACAGAAACGGAAAACTAAACGGCTATTCTTGGAAAAGGGTGTGCTCTTGACGTTGATTACGGTGTTTAGGTATGTCTGCCGTCATAAGCTAGCTCAGAAATATGTGAATATTTTGCGAGAATAGCAAAATGGCTGTTGGCTGTAGCTTGCCAAAGATGGCGGTAAAAGGCCTCCCGCTGTTCTCCCATGCTGCCGCACTCGGTCCAACCAATTGGGCGAATTAACACACTTATTTGCGTATTTTTGCTTTTTTTCAGGGTGAAGGAGATTAAAAAAATGACATTTGGATTGCCTTTGTGGTTTATGTTTATTCATTTGTTGACTCATGACAGTAATTTCTGTGAAGAGGGCAGGCAAAGAGGACGCATTGTTGTAATTTAGTAAATGAGTCAGTTTTTCATGCACTTAGCCTCTCAAGGTAAAAAGCAGCAGGGAAAAAAAGCGATAACGTCATTGTGTGTATATAACAGGCAGGCCTTCTCTCTTGCCCCCTAACTCGTTTTAGTTTTAATATGCACGTGCCTAATTTGAGGGAATATTCAACGATTTGCAGCACATGTTAACTCGGTTATTTTGATTTATGAATCCACCTTACGCAGATATTACAAAATCATTCCCAGATTTGAAGACCACCACCCAGCCCCCCTCCCCCTCCCAATTTAAACATATTGCATTTTTTCTTGTCTTTGCTGTTATCTAGTTTAGTGTTTCATTAGATCCTTTTAAGTGGACGGCTTTCTTGACAAACACTTTATGCAGATCAACCTCCACACGTATGCTGGCAGTGGGGATAATGGATGTCTAATTGACTAATTTGGATGCTTTTTGCCCAAAGGAGGGCGTGCATTAAATGTTTGATTTCCCTAATTTCCAAAGGCATCATTATGTCCACCTCGGCCTCTCTTAATAGGACTTTATGAGCCTGTTTTAAAAGTCTTCTCCTCTTAGCTCTCCGATTCCTGAGCATAATTAAGTCAAATATTTAAAAATATGGTAATGCAGACCTGTTTGAATAAGTGCTCTCCATTTCCATAATTTCATTATCACGTAAAACACACTAACTATTTGAAAGTATTTGCATTGCAAGGCTGGAAATGTTGCACTAATTACAATGAAAGTGGCCTTCAGAACGAGGCTATGTGTCATTAACTCCCCATCAATGAGCAGTTACCGGGAGGATGGAGTGGTGCTGCTGGACCCAATGTCTCACGGACTTGTTCGTTAACCTCGTTTTGGCATGGGCCTCTCTCTAACGGTTTTTGTTGTTGTTGTTGTTGCGTCCAGGATTCACGGATTACTCCTTACCTGCATTTAGCACAAAGCCTTAACCTGGGCATATCTCAGATTCTGATAAACCCTATATGGAATACCTGAATTTACCGGGAATGGTACTTCCCCAAACTAGACCCGGGTGGATTAACCAAACCCCTTGGGTCTATTTCAATTCGGGAATTGAAATACGAATGAGTTTGTTCAAATGACACGGGCCCGCAATGCCACGTTGTAATTGCATTAACTAGCATTAAAATAGCTATGCAGTCGTCCTCCGGTTATCGTCGGTGTACATTTTGTGATCGCTGTCACTTGTTATCGTTCCTTATGTATCCTCCTATCAATTTCTTTCACCTTTGGTTTTATCTTTGTGCTCGGCTCTTGTCATCGATTCACAATCTCGTGGCCGTGATTCGCTCGGCAAAGCGCTGTACAGCCATTTCGCTGCCCAGGACGCCACACTAGATTAGATATGATTGATGGATTGATCTCCTGTCTGCTCGTGTTCCTGCAGCTGGTGATGGAGGGCTGGAAGTTCTCTTGTCTTTTTGTGGCTTTAAATACTTTCTCAAGGTGTGCGGTCGCATCGGACCGGCAGCTGTGACTATTGGTTAGGGTCCAGCCGCTCTGCGCACTTCCCCCTCTCGCCAGATGCCTTTTTCAAAAATAACTTTACCAAACTGTTCGTCTTATTATTTCTTTTTTTTCCTCCACACAGTTTTGAGATTACATAGCTTCTGATGAATGTGTCTGTCCTTTTATAAAAAAAAATATATATTCGGAGAGTCAACACAACAGCAGCCAAACATGAAAAAAAATCATCTAACTCAATTTTGTGAACGTTATTCTGACACGGGTTATTGAAATACGCGAGCGGCTAATGGCTTGATGCCATATTTGTGGAGAATCATTTTTGAAATGAAGAAACTTTCTGGATGCATTCCCTGTCAACAGTATCATTTCCAACTTGCCAGTTTAAGATGCTTGTCAAGTCGCGAGACAAGCTCAGCTCTTGTCTAGTTTTCATTGCAGAAGAGAGCTGTATGAGAAACGTGTCACAGTGTTACCCTGAAATGGTAAATCCAGAGAGAAGGAAATTTAATGGTTGGTTGGAGCCCATTTTATATTGACTCGGTCAAAGACGACACATGACAAGAGGGTTTTAGCTGTTACTTCCGTCGTCTCTATTGGGCAGCAAAGTGACACTTTAAATTGGCAGACCCGGAGACAAGAGTGCATTTTTTTTGGAGGATGCAAGGCATCATAGCAGACCAGATTTTAAAACGGTGATGGTACCATTAGATTCCCGTCTCATATAAAAACGCTATGCACTTAAGAATGCGGTATATTAGGACGGTTTAACTTATTTTTTTGGCATGGGAAATTTTAGAGACATGGATAATTTACACCTTTGCTTGGAACTGAAGGATAATATCGAATATAATTGTATTTTGTTTTTAAAAATGTTAATTGCTAGCTAGTTTAATTTAACTCTTTTCTTTCTTTCTCAGATTTGTAATTTGCAAATTAGTCCTTCCCGACATACACGCACATACACATGATATATGTCTGGAATGACTGTTTCTATGTATACACACAGGACAACAATCCTGCAAAGACACAACAATCTCCAAATGTAATTTGTAATCAGCAAAGAGTCATCCCAGACAGTTTAGCTTTAGGTTACAAAGGCCACGTCAAAACATTTTCACTCAGTGGTTAATGGAAAGAAACACCTTTAGTAGACACCTACAGCTCTTGCATCTGTAATTAACCTTGATGCCTTGTGCTGTTGTTGCCATTGATTTTCCTGTTCCGTGTGTGGGTGAAAATTGCACTTTAAGTTACCCTAAGTGCTGAATTAATACCGAAACCACAAGAGTCCCCTCTTCCACTGACTTCCAATTAAAACGATCAGGCTTGTCAGACGGAGTGAGGGAAGAACTCCCCCTCCCCGGCCTCCCCCTCGCTCTCATACCAGATAGGACAGTGTCCCCTTCTGGCGGGTGGGTGTGTGTGTGTGTGTGGGGGGGGGGCGGGGGTGTGTGTGTCGGAATCTGGCCTGGCCAGGCGGGTCCCTGGCACATGACCACAGGAATCTCGGCGAGGCAAAAGCGGGACGCAAACAACAGAATTCCAGAGGAAGCAGGTGCAGGCAGCCTCATGTCAGGGGACTCAGGAGAGCCCCCCCCCCCCCAGCCCCTAATGAACTGTTAAAGAGGGCAGATGCATCCGGCACGGGGAGCCAGGGGCCTTTCAGCGCCTCCTCTGCGTGCAGCAGCACACTGGTGGCAGTGCTGGGGCGGAGCCTTACCGCTTACACGCAGGAAATGTCAACGTTTTTGGGAAAGAATCTTGAGAAGAATCTTTGGGGGTGGGGGGGGTAGAAGATACGACGAATGTCTTCAGCTACTGATTGGGGGAAATGTGCTCGCTCGCACAGCTACGGAGGGAGCCATACTAAAAGTCGAGGGTTGGCGTGTAACTGTCACAAAGTTGGAGCGCAGCAGGGCAGGTTACTGACAGCCGGAGTGAGCGTTTCCTCCTCCGGCCGCCCGGTGCATCCTGCTCGAGAGCCGCCCCCTCTGACCACTTGGAGCCCTGCCCACCGCAGGCCCGCCGCCCCCTCCCTCCTCCTCCTCCCGCTGGAAGTTCACACAGCGCAGGCAGCGGCAGCTGGCGGGGCCGATGCGTCAGTCACTTTCCTGCCATTCGCTGCAGCATCACAGGATGTTTGTGACCGAGGAGGCCCCGGTGTTATGATCTCGCTCCTCGCATTAAACGTGCGCTTCAGGAAATTCTATGGAGGTGAGGTAACAGCATTTCTCAGACTGCAGAATGCGAAGGTCGCCTTAAGCATATACGCCTCTTGAAACCGCCAGACAGCAACAAGGTGACCTCTTTGAGCATTTCTACACATGTCTTTAGATTTTTTTTGCCGTGTTTATTATGGCGCAGTTGTCATTACATTGTTCCAGCGCCCTGTTGAACTGTCCCCGACCACTTTTTTTTAGCAGCTCAGTTAATGTTCTACTACTCTGTGATCTGAAGCCAAATGAATTTCCTGGCCAGATCTGAGGACAGTTTTGCTTACGGGTGAGTGACATCTGGTGGTGGAGTTTAAAGGTTTAAAAGCAGGAGTGAGAGTCTGTCACCTCTGGTCCTGACGGGCCCCTCCGGCCCTGCGGCCCCCGGTTTGAACCCTGACCCTGTCCACTTGGCCTGTCACGGGGAGTGAGAACCCCCCCCCCCCCAGGAATCACTTTAGTCAGGTCTTTCTGTGGGAGGAGGCATGGTCTATTCCACAGAGAGGATGAACCCCCAACCCAATGTATAGCAGGCCAATGCTGAACTCATCTTCCTTACTGCACAGAACAGACTCTAATGTGGTTTGGGATAATGATCTGCCCCTGCTCTGTCGCTTCCTACAGATGGATCTCATGTGATCTGGGTGCAGAAACATGTTCATTCGGCAGGCTGTCCTGGAACCAGGAAACCCTAAGTACAACATGAGTAAAGCATTAACGATTTTAGATTCAACTGTGTCCCATGTGAGAAGGGGAAATATACGAAATAAAGTTTACCCCTTCGGCAGGACGCAGTAATGCATTTAGGACAACTCACTTTGTTCGCTAAGCACAGCCCCTAATTTGGCAAGTGTCAATTGTGACTCATATAGAATCAATCAATCTAACAGGCCTGAAGCTCAGATAGACCTAATGTGTGATTCCACGATGCTCATTTAATTTCACGTTTAACAGGTTAAATCCGGGCTTGCTGGACCCTGGCTCCATGGCATCGGTCTACTCACCCCCACCTCCAGCACCCCCCCCTCCCTTGAGCTCAGGTGCTGAGCCTCAATTCCACAAATGAACACTCTTACAGAGCCACCATTGCTCTGATTGCCCTATGATTCCTGACAGCGCCACAGCAATGGGCAAGATCTCCTCTGTCCACTCTTCCTGGGGAGGGAGGGAGGCTTAATAGACCATCTCCTGGCCTAGGGGGGGTTGGAGAATTGCTGCAGCTAAATAAAGGCAGCTGAATAGAGGGGGACGGGGGGGCCTCTGGGATGCCCTCTCTTCCCTTTGCACGTCTTCATTACGCGAGCGCGCGGAAACAATCGATTTATTAATCTTATATATTCATTTATTTATTCATGCACTTTGCAGGGACAGAGCGGGCTTTCATCATGCTCACTCATTTGCTGCCTCTGAGCGGATTTACCCATAAGCCCTTGCAGTTCCAGGAGCGGTCACGACTGGAGAGTAGCTTATCTGAGGAGTCGGGAGCTTCTGTGCCAGTTTAAACACCACCGCACTACTGAGCTGCCTCCTGCGAGTATGAGAGAACTACGCAGTCCGCTCAGGGGTACAGAGGAGGATAACACACACGGAACACAGTGGCTGAACAGGTTTCATTGGCTGCAAGCGCTAGTCACATTGCCTTAGCTGGGTCCGGTATTCTTTTCCTCTTTGCCATCGTAAAGCAGAAACAAATCTATTATGCTTTTTCATTTGTTGAGTTCGTTTATGAAATATTAGACTGTGTTAAACAAATGGGAGATGGTGTTACCCCCATATTATGCATCTTTGTTTTCTGGTGCTGTTTTCTTGTCATCGTTTTTTCATAGCCTACATCAGCGGAATTTTGTGTTGGTGGCTGCAATGGGCATGGATACATAGACAGTGACTTAAAGGTTCGGTTCCTCCCCTGTCTGGAAAATGTGCAGATTTCATCCCTCCACCTTGTTCCCGGTCTTCCTCGCCTTCTTGTTCCATCTCTGACCTGCCACTCAGTTCCTCTGGTTGCCCACCTCATGTCTGTAACATGACAAACAAGGCCTGCCAAAGTCCCAACATTTCCTCTATTTAATCGCAGCTAGCACACCTTCGTCTGTCGTTTTGTTTGTTCTTTTCTTGGAGCTCTTTTTTCGTCTCTCCACATTAGAGCTACCGTCATCATGTCGATGCCTCTCCGGAAACCCTGCGTTTACATGCGCACGCTTTTGGAAGGTCCCAGCCTTGTAATGCTTCAGCTCGACCTGGGAGGACACACCGACTGTAAACCTTTCTCTTTGAGGTGATGGCCAAATGACTTTTCATGATGTTGCCCCGTTTGGCCCAAAAAAAACCTGTCTTCCCTCCTGTTTTTCCTTTTATCTCATACTCAAACTGCCTGCCTTTGGAACGTGTGTTCATCAGCTCTTTCGAGAGAGTTTCACTTCAAGTTACCGGGTTTGTCCGTTAAACGCAACTTTAGTTGTTGTTTTTCCACGTTCGTGTTTACACCGTCGTTCAAATTCTCTTTTTTTGTTCCTCGGTTATTTATGGCAGCTGCTGTCGTTCATTACAAGGACAACGTCATCGCCAAATGCAATGCTGTCTACGTTGTCTCCCATCCACGTCATGTTGTTTTGTTATCCCACTCCATATTCCATAAAATGTTTAATCACACAGTGAATGTCTTTAGCAAAATAGTATTGCCCATTTGAACGCCATTTTTAACTGAAGTTTTGTTGTTTCCGTTTGGGAGCATTTGGGTTTGTCGCTTCTGTGTTTTTTTTTTATATATAATCTCATTTGCTCTACTTCATATCTTTGCATTACTCCCACGAATGTTGGAGTTTAAAACAAGGTGGAGTCTTTTCTTAATCGATTAATGGCTTACAGGGTTTATTCAATTCCACAATTGCTTAGACAAGGATATGAACGTGTTCTCTTGTTCCATAGCCATTACAAAAACCCTGCTTCCGTCCATTCCTATGGTTGGGTACAGTCTAGTGTAATAATTTGGTGTCTCAAAAGTTCATAGACAACAGACGGCACGCTAATATCCCAGTTGTTTCTGAAGCCCTTAGCATCCCTGTCCTTATGGCTCATGATAATTGGGTACGTTTCGCATACTTCAGGCCCTGCTTTCTTTTCTAAGCCTTTTGTGAAGAACTTGGACAGTTCATTTGCAGCGCAGTCTCCTGCATCTCTGATTAGGTTTACAGTAACGCCGTCCTCCACCCTCCTCCTTTACCTCCTTTTAATCCCTTTCCGCACTTCATCCACAGCAGGGATGTGCGTGACTGCTTAGCTTCCTTCCTGAATAAGATCCTCGAGCCGACGCTCACTGCTACACTAATCTATATAGAGTCCCTCCGCTACTTTGATCACCTCATCCCCATTGTTGGGCTACGTTGCCTTTTGTCTTTTTCAGAGCAAACGTTTGGCGGCTGCCAATACTACGTTATATATTTGTGGTTCTGTTTCTCCCACCACTCCTGAAGGTCTTCTGAAGTACTTTTGATAACTTCATTCTTTCTTTTGCTACATTCTTTCACTAGTTATTTTGCCTCGTATCTCTCTCTCTCTCTCTCTCTCTCTGATTTTCTGTTCCCTTGCTTCTTCCTTTGAGATTTTCAGTTCCTTCCCAAAGTTTTTCACTCAAATGTCCCGATTGCAACACTTGTGCCTGTAAACATGATTGCTTTATAATCCCAGGGAATTTCTCATTCTGTCTCGTCCTCTACTTTATCTATCGGCAGGGGTACCTATTCGGAATGCTTGCATTATACTGGACGGCTTTCTCTCTTACTGCATTGACATTTGGCTGTCTCCGTATAATCAACCCATCTCTTTCCCTCCTGAGCCATGACCTGATATCCTAGCACCCCTGCGGTCGCTTCCAACATTTACCTCGTTAAGTACAGTTACATTTTTCACAATGTCTGATCTGTCCGTAAGAACAAAATCAATTTTGTTCTTTGTTTCGCCATTGGCTCCCTTCCAAGTCCATTTCCCACTCGCCTTCCTTTGATAGAATCTATTCATAACCTTAAGCCTGCTCCTTTCCGAAAGCCCTGCCAGCGTGTCGCCTCGGTCATTACGGGCTACCTTTTCCCCCAAAATTGCCTATTACCGTCTCACCTGCTTTCTTTTTGCCTACTTTCGCATTAAAATCTCCAATCAAAAAGGTATTGAGTTTGTACAATTCCACGACTGCCTAACCTGTCCCTCTGAACTCGGTGAGACCCGTGATATCACTTTTCACACATTACTCCGTTCCTTCCAGACGTTCACTTCAATAGACAAGAGTCCCGCCGTTTCAAAGTTTCTAAAGCGTGCCCACGCATTCTTAGCACCGGCTGCTACGGGGCGAGTCTGACTGCCATCTCAGGCAGTTGCTCTGTCGCTGTCGGTAACTTAGGGCTCGCGTCGGCTTAGACTACTCATAGCGGTCAGTGTGACGGTGGCGTCGTACCTCGCGAAGGAGGCTCAAAGGAAGGGGAACACTTTTTCCTTCTCATCCCTAATGGCGAACCTGCCAAGCGTGACTGCACCTCACTAGTTTTGTTCAAATTAGACTAGCGCAGAGCCGCTGACCGTTGGGGTACTCCTGGCTTTCCCCCCCCCCACAGCAAGACGACAGATTCCCTTCGAAGAGGAGGAGACGCTGCGAACGGCGTACGACTGCTCCCCGTCGCAGAGAGACATATTAATAAAACATGCTCCGTTGAATCACACTGTCACAGTCATCGAAATCATCGCTTTCTGTTCAGATCATTTCAGTCGAAATTGCACGCACACACACAGACACACACACACCGTTCTCTACACAAACAAACACTGGAGTCTTTCTGTGTCTGTTTCTGAGTCTGTGACAGATTAAAACGAGGGTTGACTGGCAGGCAGGAATAGTTTAACCGAAGACCCTCGCAATGTTCTCCACTATGATTACACGAGAGGCCATGAGGTGGATGTCCTTTAACGTTGTCGTAACGTTGCCTCGAGGTTGTTAAGTGCGCCGCGCGTTGGACAGATAAACAAGTAGCGTGTGTACCGCCCTGAGCAGGGAAGAGCACATCCCTAACTGTCACACACCGCCCGGCTCTCGTTCCCCCAATATCAGATTGCCTTTCCCATTCGTCCAGCTGTCCTTTCCCAGTCTCTCTCCTAATGCCCGCATAAAGCATTTCTCCCGAAATGAATTAGCGGATATTGTAATCGGTTTAGCGGTCGATTGTTAGAGGGAATAAATACATATCACTATAATACAATGCAGTCGCCATTAACCATCAGCGCGGGCTATTAAACTGCTTCGCGGTGTCAGTGATGGCTTGCGGGATGGCCGCGGCCACGTTTATGTACCGATAGGTTTTGCTTAAAAGGAGCCGCGTTGGCAGGTGATTTGCCTATAACCTCGGCGTAACCCTCAAGCCCATTACAAGGCGGCCCATTTGCAGAAAAGGCGCGGCCGAGTGTGGGGATTGATGTCGCGGGGCCCGCGTCTTTGTCCTCCTCTTTTATTGCCGCCATTGCGTCTCGCGGGCCGAAAATCCATAGTTGTTCATAAGGCAGTTAGTCCACATTAGTGTGTCTCGGAACAGAAGACGGTACCATGCTCGCGCAGGACACCGCGTTCCTCGAATAAAGGAAAAGTAGTCGGCTCGGCGCGCGCTGGCCGATGAGGAGGACGGTTCTAGAAGAAATGGCCAGGGAACGAGGTATTCCGTTGCCGTGGGGAAGGGAGCGGTTTAGTTGATGTTGCGTCGACGAAGGCTTCGGGTTTTTCTCGTACTCGTGGGGTAGGCCTAAAGTTTAACTTTCGCATCGTGATGTATTTCTGATGTGAGGGTTTCACCGAAGGCGAATGCGCATGGGTTTAGGTTATCAGTAGCCTATGTTAGTTAGCTCTTACAGTAAGTCATGGGAATTCCATGGTATCTGTCTGGGAAAGAGAATAAGAACATCACTTATCTGTGGGGTAGAGGAGTTTCTATAATGACACCCATAGAAAGGTTTGTCGCGCAACTTACTCGGAGAAAAGGGGTTGGGATAATGGGTATCCGAGGGGTAGAGGGGTTTAGATAATAACACAATGGCAGCAGTTTGTCATGTATCCCTTCTGTATCGGTGGAGTAGAGAAGATTAATAGCAATATATATGCTCATTAAATCTGACCTCTTCCTATACATTCAAAAATATCTATTCAACATTCATTTATTTATACATGTGATCAATGATTTTTTTTTTCCCCTGATTTCAATGGACGATGAAAAGTGTTAACCTTTTCAAAAAAGGATATGGGTCTAACCTGTTTGCTTAATAGACTAGCACTGAGCAGAGCTGCCTCAAACGGCCATAACAAGGCCCTTCTCCGTACGCCTGAGGAGAGGCCTAGTGAGAACACACACACGCGCGCACAGCTCCCATGGGCGGAGGGGGGGAAAAGCGGCCGGCAAGAAAACACGGACAGCTTGATTTACCTGACAGCCGTAACCGGTGAGCCCCGCGGACGCGCAGCGTGTGAATGCCACGCGTATGGTTGTGCTCCTCGCCTCCTCCCCGCCCCCTTCAGGACAGCATGTTTAGGCCCCTCGCATTGAAATTGATGAAATCAGACCGTGTAATATCCCGCGAGCCCTGTCCGTAACAGCTTTATCAGATCAATCGCAGATGATTACATTGAAAAATCAATGGCGCCCTGTAATTGCATATTAAAAAGATATTTTTTTTGTATTGATAATGATACTAATACGAATGTTTACATTTCAGATGATTAAAATCAATGTTATGGAGTGAGTTATGACGGGCCCTACGGTGGAGACACGTTTATGGAGCGTGTTTAATAGGATTGTTCATGCTTAGCGTGGATCGGCCCGTCCGTCTCCATAGCGAGGGGCTGTCCAGCACGGGGGCCTGGCCTGCCTGTTTAACCCTTAGATGCACAAGTGGGGTCTCTGAGACCAATGGTGGTTTTGTTTTTCAATATCTCCTCAGCGCATGTATTTGACCGTTTTTAAATTTCACGCATTCCACAAAAATGTTGTTCTGAACACTCACCGATTAGAATTTTATAATTGTCTTTTTTTACGTTGTAGTTTTACTACCTCAAGTTTGCACAATGGGGCCTCGGAGGCCTCTATTCATATTTTATGGGAATGCCATTGGAGCCTTTGATTCTTGTCTAGTTATTGTTTGGAATTTATTTACTGTGCACAATTCGTCAAATGAAAACATTATCACAATTGCACAAGACTGTACACGAAATGATACTTGATCGTATATTGGTATATGTTTCATAATACACTGAAAGATTTAAAGATTGTCAAGTGCCACTTTTCATTAGCTCCAATGTGTAAATGGCTAATTTTGTTAGCTAGCCAAAGACAAGATGAATTTGAACTAAGGGACGTTTAGAGTATTGTAAAATTGGTGACCTTTTAATGTGACAATCTTTACATGTTCCTGACATTGCACTGTGATGTCCATATGTGAGAAGTAAATGTAATTCAATCATCAAAATATTTATGCAATAAAATGGTCAAGTGCACTGGTCTACAAAAAAAAAAATCTTTCTTGCATGGACTTTGGAAACTGGTTTTGGCTCATTTTGGGCTGCTGAATCCAAATCTGAGCTCAAAGTTGCTCTATCACATCATGTTTTTGTGCTATCTATGCTCCATATTCATGGATTTTACTAAAGTTGACCATCCAGTCTGGCAATCTTGGTGGCGATAAAACAGCAAAAGCTTGATTATTCTCACCAAAACTACTTCATTTAGGGCCTTAAAATAAAAACATGTTTTACATAAGTTTATGTTTTTTTGTGATTTGCAGCTGTGAAGACTCTACCTAATCTGCTGTTAAGACTCTACCTAATCTAAGTTTTACAATTAAATATTGTAATTGAAGTAGGTACCTTTCATTGTAAACATTTTTGCATCTATCTATCTTCTAATGCAACAGTGTTTTTCAACTTCGAGTGTAAAATTGCTGTTTTCTCAAAAATAATGTTTTTTCATAGTTCAAAAACTGATGTGATAGGCAAAAACGAATGCCAGATTTGGATTCAGCTCCCAAAAGTTAGCTAGAATCCGTTGAAAAACCCCATGCAAGAAAAATTGTGTTGACCAGTGATTTGGTTCAGCATTGGGATAAAGATGTCATGCATTCTTAAAGGAGAAACACATCTATTGTGGTGGGGGCCCCTGATATGGAGATGTTTATGTTCTATCGGTGGTGCATCTAATGGTTCATCTCTTTTCCCTGTATGCTGGTAATGCACCACCTCCTGCTGTCCACGCAAGCACACAACTGACAATTAGCACAGGACATTCAAGCAGCACTGCTGTTACAACTCTTTGGCGATGTCACAGGAACGCTGAAAGAACATTATGCAATAGCTTGACACGCCTCACCGAAGAGTTTTTGTTGTTGTTGTTGCTTAATCTCATTCAGTCGCATTATGTCAAGAGAAATACATTGTTCTAATATTGGAAGAACTCTTGGAAAAAATACCGGTCCCATCTTGCTTGCCCCAAATGTGTTCTTATATAAGGTGAACAAACAGTGACAAACAGTCAAAATATGATTGCTATGAATTATTGCTTTTTGGTACCCTTTAGTGTAATTTATAGGGCCGACATTATAACTCTATTGCTTGTATGCATTTTGTTCATACCACTATCCATCCATAAGTGCTTCTTAATATCCTATAAATGTTTCTTTGCATAAATTTACCACATGAACAATGTGCGTGTCTTTCAAAAGCAACTACTGTTACTCAACCCAACATGATATAAAGCCTTTCGTTATGGACTTTCAACTAAAAAGCATGAAAAAAAGAGTAAGTGAAATATACTTTTTTAAGAATTTAGATCAGACTGATCAGTTCTGCAGGGCGATCGGCCATAGCATCCCCCAGGGGGGAAGGGTTACAGTCCGCAGGGTATCCCCCCACCTCATCGCTCAATAGCGACCCCTCTGGTCAGTCCTCCTCAACAAGTTACATCAGTTGCACATTCGGAGCAGTGGCGGTGCAGCTCAGCTGGTGGTTTGCAGGTGTTTTGGAAGACATTCACCCTAGCGTTGAGCCCTTCTGAACTAACAAAGCATGCTGCAGTGATGGGCCTACAAAAAGTATGTATATTTTTTTAACCGTGTAAACTCCAACAATGAACAGTGTTTGGCCGAACACAAAAAAAACCTTCTTTGCAGTAACTCCAAACAGGGCCGGCTGGTACGTTCCCACTGTCCCTGGGTTTAATAAATACTTTCTCAGGCACCGGTAGATATTAAAGATAATTGTCTGGAGAAATTCTGAGGTATTTCTAGGAGCAGCCCAAGGCACACATTAGAGCTGAAGCCCGTTTTAGAAAGTGTGGGACCTGTGGTGTCAGAGCGAGGAAAGTAGGCGTAGGTGAGACGCTCAGGGGGTGGGGTGGGGGGTCTGCATCCCGGTGAATGGCAGGGTGCAAATCTGAAGTGGAACGTGGATGTAGGAGACGACTAGCCTCCCTCACCAGCCCTTACCCTTACCAGTAGCAGCTGTTGTCTGAACTGAGATAATCCATGCGTACGTATCAAGCAATCAACAGCGGCGGGTGTCTCGTCCGCCCAATCGGCACGCAACGGGCATTTCCCCATTACATAAGAGACAAGAGGGCAACGAGCAAACGCTCCCCCTGTGATCCGTGCATCCGTTGTCTCAGACAGGCGTCACAGAAACTGCGTGACAAGGCAGGCCTAACTCAAGGCTGGTAAGACGGGCTAAGAATACACATACGCAATGAGAGCAGGGGATGGTGGGGGAGGGCTGAGGGCCAGGGCTCTGGGCTAAGGGAATGGCGTTCAACCCATTGCTGGTTATTGAGGACATAACCTCCTCCATTAGCTAAAATTTAAAATGTGTGGAAATTGCTTCCCCTTTTCCTCTGCGCTGGGGGAGGGGGAGAGGGGGACAGGGACACGAGGCATAAGAATTCAACTAACCTTTGTTCCTCACACTGCTCCACGTGGTTCCAGGCAACTACTGAAGCTTTAACTTTAATTAAAAGTTTCTTCCCTCTGGGTGACTTACATTCACAGCCAGGGACAGCGAAAGTCAGCGGGAAAGACAAGAGTGATTACAGGGAAGGGACGGAAGAGGAGAAGGGAAGGGAAAGGAGAGGTCTTTAGGCAGGCAGAGGGGCACGCTGGTGCGGTGGGAGGTGATGTGGCAGTCCGTCTCCCTCCCGCGGAAACGGTTCCGGCAAAGAATTCCTCTTCGCTTGGATGGTGCGGCGCCGCAGCACGCGCGGCTGACTCTGGAGTTACCGGCCTGGTCAGAATCCCCATGAAACCATCCTACACAACACGGAACAGTCCGGAACACATGCAGAAGCAATGGGCAGAGCTGCTGGATGTTACAGAACCACAGTGGATTTTTATCGCGGGTTGAATATTTGCATCTAAACAGCAGCAAAGATTGCGATGCAATTTTATTTAGTATGGCTGCCCGCCTCGTGCATTTATTTGGCTTCTTGGAGTAGAACAATTTGATTTACATTTTTACTGTGATCTCCCCCCCACACACACACACACACACACACACACACACACCAACAAGCTGCAGCTGGACAGAGCCCCATGCCCCAAGTTCCGCTGTACTGACTGCTGCGGCTATACCGTATTATATATCATATTACGTTAAATACATATATAATCACTATATGTTGATATGATAAATGAAAGGGACCTCGTGGTCTAGGATCTGTGGACCGCAACCCAATTCGGAATTCGAGCAATCCGTCTTTCCACCCCCACCCCCCCGGATGCTAACCGCGTCTGAATTTTCCCTGAATCTAACGAGCGCGCACCTAAAACAAAGATTTTCACTGAACGCCCCGGCAAATTATGACAAGAAAAATAATAATAACAAATAAATAAATAAAAAATAACGCAGAGAAATATCTGTCCCCTTTCAAGATGCCTGAGCCGAGGGAGGGAATCCATTCTATTCAGCGAGAGATTGGACAGGCCCCCTCCGTTTCCACTTAATGTCTGTTCCTTTCTAGCTCCCAGCTGAGCCCACAGCTGACTTAACTGTGCTCAATCTCACCGCCGCTCCTGCGAGCCACATGGCTCGCCGGACGGGCTCCGGGACAGTGAAATATGGCCACAATTAGCCCGGACACAGTTCAATGATGATAAAGAGTGTTCGTGCCCCTTAGGCCCTGATTAAAAGGCCTGCCCGTCCTGCCTTTGATAGAGAGAACTAATTTCACATTATTATGGCCACATCTTGATTATAACACCCTCCCCTAGTTTTTCCTGCCGTCTTTCCCTCCCTCTCTCCCTCTCTCCCCTCTCCCCCTAACTCCGACTGGATATCCCGGCATCTTTATCATTCACACATCGGCGGCGATGCGTTGCTTCCCTGGCCCCTGCATTTATTCACACTTATATTTCTTAGCACTTACTCCGCTCTGTCATTATTGCGCCCGTCCAATCAGCATGGACGACCACCCCAATCCCCCCCCGCCACCCACTCCAACACACACACACACACACACACACACAAAACAGACACACACAAAAATGAAAAAAAAAAATGAAAACAGTGGACAAGATTGAGATCAGTAGGGTGACCTTCCATGTATACCCATAAATACTCTTCTCTCTCTCCCCTCTCTCTCTCTCTCTCTCTCTCTCCTCCCACCACCACCAGCAGCACGCGCTCTGCTCCCCCAATAACGTGCAGGAGCAGAGGCACCCCTTACAGTAATGGGTGGAAACAAGGAGGGGGCAATAATGAAATGGAGACATCAAGGGGCATGAAAAGGAGAGGGGGAGAGGAGGCTGGGGAGGGGTATAGTAATTCGAAAGGAACTGAGCTGTCCACAAAACAGGTAGAGAGAGAGAGAGAGAGGCAGAGAGAGAGAGACAGAGGGGGGAGAGGGAGAGGGAGAGGGGCGAGCGGAAGAGGAGTAAGAAGGATCGCCTTCCACCAATGTTCCATCAAGGGAGAAATTACACATTTACTAAGGTTTCTTCTTAAGACGACGGCCCCCATAGATCAAACCATTGGATTTACGAGCCAATTTCCAACATGAAATATAGACACCGGGAATCAATTTCACCTGTGTTTTTCCCCCCTCTCCCGATAAAACACAGCCCCCAGCTCTTTAAGGGACTGTACCTTGCCCTGTTTTATAACGTGTCCCCTTGTCAGCTCTCTTTGTTATATACTCATCCGCGCTGGGCGTTCGGGATTTATTGAATTTAAATAATCTATATGGACCTTGACTTTTGTTCCTTCATTTTAATTCCTGAAAGGCAGGGCATAGCGCGCGGCAGACGCGTTCGCGGCATGTTCCACGGCACTGCGTCATATCCAGCTTATTTCCATATCCCACAGAGTCGCTCGCCTCCCGTTTGCAGTCACGTTGTCCACAGCTGCATTTATTTAATCAAGGGGTCGGGAAGGTGAATAACACAGCGGGGCCAAAGACACACGGTTCTCAGTTTTGGCTGCGACGCTCACGTCATCCCACCAGTGCGGCAGCCCCACTGTTGCCATAGACGCGCAATGGGATGTCTATGTTTACCGCACACGCGGACACAGAATGGTCAGATTCGACACTGTCTAATGAAGCCATCTCGTGCAAACCGCCACAACTCTCGGAGGGAACGAACAATTGTGTGATTATGTAGGCTATCTATGGCTGTAGAGTGCACTCGGGACCAGGGGGTATCTGGAGTAGGATAGGAGCAAGGGTGCTTATCCTGAACTGTTCCAGTAAATAAGTTCAGATTTAGATGTCAAATGTGAGGTAGCGCATGGCTGGCAGACCAATAATATATTTTGTGATCCGAATATTTAAAGGTCAGAAGCCAGGTAATGCCTATGCCAACCTTCGCATTTGGTCTCTAAAGTCTTCTTAAAAGTATCTGATAGCACAGTCGAGCTCTTTCTGGTCTGCAGTGGAGACCGCCTGTTATTTTAAAATAGTAAACGCTGTTGTAGGCCTATATGACTTATTACATGTAATGTGTGTGGCTGGATATTTACAGAAGCAATTCGGGTACAGCAATGAATGGGAATATCATGTTGCAATATTCGCTGTCTGGATTTGAACCTGCGCCCTCTGACTACAGGCCCTGTAGGTAATGCCACACTGCCACCCCTTCACCTGATGAGCCCAGCGCCAGGAGAGAGAAAGAGAACCACAAGCCCTCTGGGTTTAACCTTCTCTCCCATCGAGCTCCCATCACGCCACTACACTGCCATCGAAATGCTCCAAGGCTGCAGATTACAAAAAGTGCCCCCGTCAGCTTTGAAGCGGACTCAAAATGTGATTCAGAACAACCCGCTGTAACCCCCACCCCACAAAAAAACTACAAAAAACAAACAAGATTATGTTATCCTTCCCTGGGAATAAAAAAGTGATAGAGTGAAATGATTTGGCTTGAGAGAAGCAGGAATGTGCAATAGAGGGATACAGGGCGGGATGAGAGCGTCAGAGACTGGGCCCAAGAAAAAGCCTGCTTGAGATTGTATTTCATATAGAAATCTATTCCCCCGATGTGCAGATGCCACTGGTTCATGTTTTCCTTTATAAAATATTCTGTGCCTTTTTCACTGACAGGAAGCCACTGCGACGCACTACATATTCTCAGTGTACATAAACTCTTCTGTTTATTGAGTGTTTGTGCGCGCGCGAGAGCGCCGTGTGCAAGTCAGCGCGGTAGGGCATGAAAATGTTGTTATAAAAACTGATTGTAAATAAATTAACGAGAATACGTGAACGGTTTGCGTTCATTTGCTGTTATTACTTGGCTGCGCGTTTCACGGCAAAACAACTCGTTTCGTGCGTATGTTGCACAGCGCTTTAAAATACAGCTCTTGCTCCTTCCCTGCGTACGAACAAGACATCACCACAGTTCACCTCCCGTGATTGTCACGGTCAGAACGCAATTATTGCCGATTCAGTCAAGACGTGTCGTAAGTAGTGGGTGGATCTTTGTGTAAAATTCACTTAGGTAACACATTTTTCTTCCTGAACAAGATGAATTGCATTATGACTCGTTTCGAGAAGAAAAATGGCACGCTGGTCGTCTTGCTCAAATTCTCGGCGCACTGTCTTTTTTTTTTTTTTTAATACATCTTGCAAAATTGAGGTTAAGAGGGGATATCCTGGAGCTTGTGTGCATCTCGTGCGGGAGGGGAATGAGATTGATGTGTTAAAGAGATTGGTATGGGAGGGCCCCATTCATATGGTAATGGTCCTATTGTTTAGGAGAGGTTTTCTTGGGGGTTTTCACAATTTCAATCACGATAAAATCAAACGGAGCACCTTGCTTCTTGGTGACAGCGTGCAGGTTTGCGACAAAAGCAATGTGTATGTGTGTTGCAAAAATAAAAGTGGTTGGGGGTTGGGGGGCGTTTTAACTGGTTCCACGGAAAACGACAGATCGGTCTGTGATTCGGTCTTGATTTGACGGGGATTAAATCAAAAACTTTGCACAAACTGGACCCGTGAGGAACTCCTTTGGGGATTGATTATATCTTCGGTAAGCTCCAGACTTAAGTCAATTGTACTTTAGCACAAAACACCAAACTGAAGAAAGGCGTCATTAGGAGTCTAAAAATTACAACATATCCTTGAAGGACACCTCGGATTGTTAATGTAAAAAAATAATAATAAAAATTGGGGAAAGTGTTTGGTTTAAAATACCAAGTATATATATGTAGCCTACATTATCCAGGCAGGACAATTGCTTAATGTGTACTTTGTATATTTGACTTACTGACAACATTTGACAATACTAGATATTATAATATTGTCATTTTTTAACACCCAACATGTATGCATGTTTAAAATATTTGCTTTGAAAAGGACACTGTTTGCTGTCAGCGCATGTTACTATTATTAAAGCAACTGATTCACTCTGCAGATGTCCTTGTCCAGGGAGATTTACAGTACAGTACATACCTCACATTCTTAAATATGATCCATTTATACAGCTGGAAGCAATTCAGGTTCAGTTCCATGGCTCAACTGCATGCAGGGAACATCCCACTGGGGAATTAAGCCTGCAACCTTCTGGTTGACAGCCTAGTTCCTTAAGCACTAGCTCACACCACTGCCCCACAGTTATACTGTAACCACTACCTCACACCCCCACAGTTATACTGTAACCACTACCTCACACCTCCCCACAGTTATACTGTAACCACTACCTCACACTACCCCACAGTTATACTGTAACCACTACCTCACACTTCCCCACAGTTATACTGTAACCACTACCTCACACACTACCCCACACTTATACTGTAACCACTACCTCACACTACCCCACAGTTATACTGTAATCACTACCTCACACCACCCCACAGTTATACTGTAACCACTACCTCACACTACCCCAGTTATACTGTAACCACTACCTCACACTACCCCACAGTTATACTGTAACCACTACCTCACACCTTCCCAGTTATACTGTAACCATTATACTGTAATCACTAACTCACACCTCCCCACAGTTATACTGTAACCACTACCCCACACTATCCCACAGTTATACTGTAACCACTATCTCACACTACCCCAGTTATACTGTAACCACTACCTCACACTGCCCCACAGTTATACTGTAACCACTACCTCACACCTCCCCACAGTTATACTGTAACCACTACCTCACACTACCCCACAGTTATACTGTAACCACTACCACACACTACCCCACAGTTATATTGTAACCACTACCTCACACTACCCCACAGTTATACTGTAACCACTACCTCACACCTCCCCACAGTTATACTGTAACCACTACCTCACACCTCCCCACAGTTATACTGTAACCACTACCCCACACCTCCCCACAGTTATACTGTAACCACTACCTCACACCTCCCCACAGTTATACTGTAACCACTACCTCACACTGCCACACAGTTATACTGTAACCATTATACTGTAACCACTACCTCACACCTTCCCAGTTATACTGTAACCACTACCTCACACCTCCCCACAGTTATACTGTAACCACTACCTCATACTACCCCACAGTTATACTGTAACCACTACCTCACACTTCCCCACAGTTATACTGTAACCACTACCTCACACTGCCCCACAGTTATACTGTAATCACTACCTCACACCTCCCCACAGTTATACTGTAACCACTACCTCACACTGCCCCACAGTTATACTGTAACCACTACCTCACACTACCCCACAGTTATACTGTAACCACTACCTCACACTACCCCAGTTATACTGTAATCACTACCTCACACCTCCCCACAGTTATACTGTAACCACTACCTCACACCTCCCCACAGTTATACTGTAATCACTACCTCACACCTCCCCACAGTTATACTGTAACCACTACCTCACACCTCCCCACAGTTATACTGTAACCACTACCTCACACCTCCCCACAGTTATACTGTAACCACTACCTCACACTACCCCACAGTTATACTGTAAACACTACCTCACACTACCCCACAGTTATACTGTAACCACTACCTCACACTACCCCACAGTTATACTGTAAACACTACCTCACACTACCCCACAGTTATACTGTAACCACTACCACACACCGCCCCACAGTTATACTGTAACCACTACCTCACACTACCCCACAGTTATACTGTAACCACTACCTCACACTACCCCACAGTTATACTGTAACCACTACCTCACACCACCCCACAGTTATACTGTAACCACTACCTCACACCTCCCCACAGTTATACTGTAACCACTACCTCACACTACCCACACAGTTATACTGTAACCACTACCTCACACTACCCCACAGTTATACTGTAACCACTACCTCACACCTCCCCACAGTTATACTGTAACCACTACCTCACACTGCCCCACAGTTATACTGTAACCACTACCTCACACCTCCCCACAGTTATACTGTAACCACTACCTCACACTACCCCAGTTATACTGTAACCACTACCTCACACCTCCCCACAGTTATACTGTAACCACTACCTCACACTACCCCCACAGTTATACTGTAACCACTACCTCACACCTCCCCACAGTTATACTGTAACCACTACCTCACACCTCCCTCACAGTTATACTGTAACCACTACCTCACACAATTTGCAGTACAAAGAACACCTCTTAAAAAACAATGCTCATCTCTTATTGCTTGCCTTCGCTACAACAATAATCACTTCATTATTTTTGAAATATTAGTTTGGTCCATGTTCTCAGTCACGGTGCCTTCAGAGGGATACCTGCGCTTAAGTGCGATACACATCTGCAGGAAGAGCGTTTCCTACCTACTGTACACCCGTGCAGAGGAGCTGAGTGATCACTCCACTTACAGGGTAGGGAAATGCACTGAGTGGGACGGACGTGAGACAAATCAGGCCCGGTTGCCTTTAAATGCCTCCGCCGAGGCGCGGGGTGTCTGTGTGTCTGTTTGATTAAGTTGGCTGCAGTGTTTTTGACCACCAGTCGCTCTATAAGTGCCCATCGGATTTTTGTATCCTAGTGCTTGAGCATGCATTTTTCTCCATATTATCTGCACACTTCCCCCGGCCCTAATCGATAGGCATATTAATCATTTAGGGAGGGGGAGAGAAAAAAAATGTGACAAACCAATTATTAATCTGCCCTGTCAAGTCCAATGCAGTAATGAATTTACTAAAAATGGTCTTAACTCCATCCATTCATTAACTGCTGATGGGTGGCAGACTTCACAATGTCAGTGGATTTTCTCTCTTATTGACGCCGGGCGCTGGCAGCTAATTTACAGCTCTGCCTCTTGAGCAGAGCTCCGCGGCGCGCTAATAAAACTGAGCCTGGTAATCACTAAGGGGTCCTGACGGCGGGAAAATAAGGCCCTCTTGCCATGTTCGCAGTATTCCCTGCCAACTTCTCCGTCTGAACTTAGCGGCCCCGGGAATCGGGGGGCTGGTGGTGAGGGGAAGGGGGGGGGGTGCTGCGGGGGGGTGACGGGGCTACGCTACGCAATCGCGAGGAGTCGTCCCCCTGCTTTGGGGGAAAGGAGTAGGCGGTGTTTTAAGGAGTAGGTGGTGTTTTGGGCAGTGCGAATAACTGAGGCAGGTTGTTTAGGCTGTACGTTTTCAACTGATTCATGGAAAATACACCTTTAAAAAAAAGCTGAGGTGGATGTCCTGAAAGGGACCTTTGAGCGACAGGACTGCAGATGAGTGTGTGATTCTGGGGGCAGGAGAGGGCCGCTGGGGTCAGAGTGGACAGAGCAGGCCCAGTGCGCTGGAGACAGCCCGGGAGATGGGCAGGGCTGGCCTGCTGCTGCCTGACCCTCTCTCTGCCAGGGTCTCCCTGTGCTTTTCCTGGTACAGGCCACCTCTCTACCTCTGCACAATACAGGAGGATTCTTCCTACCCAGGCCCTGCAGGGACAGCTGTATCCGTACCCCCAGGATTCACACACAGACACAGACACAGACACACACACACACACACACACACACACGCACACGCACACCAGGAAGAACAGCCAGATAAATGGATACACCACCAATGGGCATTTCATTTACTTGCCCTTTGAGTGGATTTTGTTTATACAACATGGGAACATTAAATAGCCAAATTTGACGGTTTATATTTTCAGAAGCAATGACAATACTATTCTTTCTCACATAATAACAATGGAGATTTGTAGAATATCTAATGCAGAACTAAACCTAATTTATCTTTTAAAAAAAGAGGAAAAAAGCGTCAGAGTAGTTGCAGTTCAGCAGAGCCTGTTTGGTGAAGCCTCCCACCACAGCAGGACGCATTTCATCGCTATCGCCACCAGAGGTCACTGCACCGCTCACTGACATCTTCATCTGCAGCCATTGCTCAGAATATTTATCACACTGCTGAACCCGATATTGACAAAAAAAGATCATCAAATCAGGATGCATCAGGATATAATCGACTGAGAGAACCTCTCCTCGGCGACTTTAATTTATGACGCATTGATGAGCTCGTGTTTCGGCTGGCGAGGCAGGGCCGGAGTTGGTTTTGTCCGAATGGACGCTAATAAAACAGCCGGGCCGTTTTCCCCACTCCCATTATGTCGTGACGCCTACGCGCGGTGTCAGATAGTCAGGAATAGCAGAGTGGCGGCGTAACCTGCATCCAAATGTCAGCCTTGCCAGCCCACACTCCGATCGTGCACTATTTATAAACTTTGTGTTTTTGAGGGGAGAAACCTTTTCCCTCCCCTGCACCCCAAATTTGCATACAAATGAAGTGCTAAATGGGCTCAATGATATAATTGACTTGCAATTAGGAACATTCTGGAGAATGGTCACTTTGCAGTGGCCACAGCGAATAAAATATGGGGAAAAAAGGGCTGCTTAGCATATTAATGAAGCTCGTTATCTGTCACTTAAACAGGGCTGACAAGAGGACTTATGTATGCAATGACCTTACAACTTAATTTGAAATGAGAATTCAACACTAATTGTTTTGGAGGACATTTTATCTAATTATAGTAGAAAGAATGAGCACGTTTGTAACCAAGTGTAAATGTGGAAAAAACGGACAGACATAAAAACATCCGAGTCAAATCACCGCACAACTGTTTGCTCTACAAAAATCCCAAATCAGCGTTGATCGGGGCGTGTGAATTGTTTACCTCCCAGGGACGCGATGACGCAAAGCGCTTCAGCCACGTGGTCGACCCGTCACTGGACACTCACGCGCCCTTTGTTCACTTCGGCCCCTCCCTGTCGTTTCTCGTGTGGTGAACGACAAGATCGCCTGCACACACCTGCTGCTGTTTTATAAACGCTTCAATGGTGACAGACCATCTCGTCTCACAGACCCCCGTAAGTCCCACAATCTTCGGTCCAAAGAAATCTTCCTGTTAACAAGGCCCAGAGCCAAGTTGCACACAGTGGGTGCCTTCTGTGCCATTTCCCTGTGCCTCTGGAACTGCTTATCTGTCCATCTTAAAGCAACGTAAAACACTGTGATTTTTTTAAATTAAAAAGATGTCTAAAAACGCACCTTTTCCAAAATGCTTTTTTTAAAGGCGACTGCTATTTTAACCTTTCAACACTATTTTGAATGTGTACATTTCTACCTTGTGTTGTCTCACTTTTATTGCTCACTCAATACTTGCATAAAAATACTTTGTCAAGGAAAATGCATGTTGTTCTTATAATTATTCATATAAGAGAATGTACTAAAACGACCAAGATACTGTAAACTGTAAATACTGTAAACAGTTGTTACAAAAATGTGACAATTTCTATCAAATACAAAATGTCTCTAAAATCATATACAGAATTCAACCAATAAATATGTTATGATTCAGAATATGCGAGCATTTAAAGCACAAAAGTTATCCAGACATTCGTTTTTTAGGTTTTTAAATACCTTAGAACACCTTTATTTATAACCACCCAAAATGCAAACATCAATATAACTGTTTTCATTATATTTTTTCACTAATTCCAGTTGTAACGGTACTCTTGACATTCATAATACCAGTATGCAAGCAGTACAATACACATAATAATTTTAAAAAGTTATTCTTTATCTTTTGAACAGTGACTAAAAAAAAAAAAAAAATCTCCCGTTTACTGGGTTCCACATTATGTAGCAATCCTGCTTCTCCCCCTCCATGTGCCAGTACGGGGAGAAATGCTTTATCGGCGGGACAGGTTTAGCACCGACGCACTGTAAACACGGACCCCGGTCGCTCCTGCAGCTTGTTAACATCATCTCCGTCACTCAGCCCGCCGTTACTGTCAGGCTGCTCGCTGCGCGCCACGCAATCAGCATTAACCATGTCAGGGGCTTAATGGGAGGGCCATAAAGCAGTTGACAGGGCTGGCAGAGCCCTGCTGCACGCAAGACAAACTGCCCCGCGCGCCTCCTTCACCACACTCACTCGCCTCGCCCGCCACTGCTGCTGCTCGCGCGGGGCCTGTGTGGGGGGGGAGAGAGACCGCGCGCGCTCTCCGCTCACGCGCGAGGCAGCTCGCGGGGAGAAATCGCGCTGTCAGCCGGCTAAAAACAACTACTCACAAATGATGATTTTTAGAAATCTGTACGTTTTCGATTCGTTGCGCCGAGACGAGCGATTTCGCCCGGCTCTACGTTCCCCGTCTGAAGTTTATTAAAAAGTAAAACGCGCGTTTTTTTGTGTCACCATCATTTTTACGCATAACTTGGTCCCGGTTGGGGGAACCGTGACGACGGGCACTGATAATTCATTAAGATGTTGTATCATTGGTGGATTTATTCTGTCTCTGACAGCTTCCTTTAAATATGGCCACAACTTGGTTTATGTGAGAAATATAAATCAATCCTTCGGAGGCAGTATGTTCGTTGATGTTGTGCACACAACCCCAACCGTGAGACTAACTGAAGGATCTCAGTGTGTGAATGTGGAGTATTCAATTTAAGAACCGCAGTAACCCTGTTTGGCAATTAGTGACAGCTTCAGGTGGCAACAAATTATTTTCTTTTTAATTATAGGCCAAAAAACAAACAAACATGCATTACGTAAGAAATAAACACACACCACAACATTGTATTTGAATATATTTACCTACGAACGTGCCACTGGAAACCATGCTAGTGTTACATACAGTGTGAGCTACTCCCATAAACAGACAGAAACAGCAAGGTGATCCACTTTCCCCAGAATTTTTGTTGTTGTTGTATTTTTGCTCATTGTTTGTGCACAAGTACACTCTTTTCAGTTAAATTCCTAGTTTTGGACATGGTCTCTCCTCAGCCCGTACCAGAATCTCCCCCCGTACGGTGTTTGTTGACACCCTCCTGCATCAATAAACATAGTAGTCACACAGTGTGAAAAGCTATAATAAAAAGAACATTTACAAAATCTTTACAATGGCAGGGGAGAGGTGCACATTTAACTAGGTGCTTGTCAACATTTCAATTAGACAGACAGCCACACTCCCTGGCCCCCTGATTAGTTCTTCGTGGCAATTTTCAGTTCATACGACTTCATTTCGCCAACGAGAGTGCGACGAAGGGGAATAATGGAATGGAATGTCAGTCAAAGTCCACTTTGTGTTGGCGGTGGTGTCCGGTGGCTGTAGAGCAGGCAGAACAAGGGAGGGAGGGAGAGAGAGAGAGAGAGAGAGAGAACGAGAGAAAAGAGAGAAGAGGGTGGCCAGTGTGGGCTGTGGACTGTGTGTGCATCATGTTTGGGGAGTTTGGGGTGGGGGGTGGGACCCGGCTGGCCGAAGCGGATTGCTTGTTGAATGATGACCGCGCCCCCTTCACCAACGTGACTGTTGCTGGGCTCACAGAGGCCGAACCACACCAATCCCCACCATCCCAGCCTAGCCCTCTTAATGGGATGTGTGTGTGTTTCTGCATCAGAGTCTCTTGATTTTCTTGACGGGTGAAGAACCGGGGACCCACTCCCTTTGTTTCCGCTGTGAACGAGAGGAGAAGAGGTACAAAATAAAAAAGAGGGAGAGAGAGAGAAAAGGAAAGAGAACGTCAGTGGTGGTCTTTCGATACCGACGGCCCTGTCGGACCGGAGCCGCTACGTAGCGCTCGCCGCCGCCGCCCCGGCCCCCGCCCCGGCGAACATGGCCCTGGCGTATCCACGGCGACGCGGTATCGGTATCGACATCGACATTGACGACGACGTCCACATGAAGGGAACCTTGAGAGATGAAGGCGCCCTCTGAAACGTGGGGTGGGGTGGGGGTTGTAATGAAAAGGGGACACGTGACCCACCTAAGATGTTGCCCTTTGCGCAAACAGCTCTGAGGGCACAAAGGCTAACTACCTCTCTGCTTCCAGGCAAGGGGTGCTTTTCAGACACTGCTGTGAAACAATCTCTCCCAGGTAGGCTGAAATGGCCACAACTGTGAATGCGCTTGACCTTTCCCTCCCTGGACTAATCTGATTGTGCCTTCTTTATGTAATCAGCCGGTAAAGGTCATTGCGCCATTTAACATGGGAACCCTTTAGCTATGGAATTTGCCTTGCAGTAAATTACCTATATTATGTCTCGCTCACATGTCACCCATACAAAAGGCTACTTAACTCCTTGGGTGTCAAGAGGCTTGGTCCATAATGTTAACGGTTAATCCTTAATGTAACAGTTTGCCGTGTTTGGAAAGAACTCTTGATGGATTGCAAATTAAGTAAACAGCAGCGGACTGGAGGTCTGCAGGAACATTATTATTATTATACATATTTTTCAAAGACGCCAGACTTTAAACCTTGAACAGATCGGACCGCTCCACGCACGAGGACGTAACAGCTACGGATGACGTTGAAATACTCTTTTTCTTTGTAAAGTGCGTATACTGTGCGCGTGCGTGTATACTGTATGTGCGTGCGTGCGACCCTATTGAAATAAATAACGTTCTGAAAGAGAAAAATGCCTCGTGCCGCACAGCACAGTGAAAATGGCTGATAGAACGAGCGCCCGAAACGGGGCGTGCTCTGAATCTTCATCATGGTGAAGGTTCCGCGGAGCGAGTGAGGAACAGACCTACGGTAAATATCAAGTCTGTACTGAAAAAGCCGGCGCTGGGTGTCCCCGCACAGCGCTACTGAACTTTCCTCTGCCACTGGTTTGTTTAATCGCGCGCGGTTCCCCACTCGCCGATGCACGGCGATGCCTCTCCCAGGGCCCCAGGGGGGCACATGGGAGGAAAACGCAGGATTTATCAAAAGGTAGCGGGCGCGGTGAGTAAGCGGTGCGGGGCCCAGCCTCCCTACCCGTGGTGCAGTTACAAAAAAACCCCCCAAAAAACAAAAGAGAGGCACTGAACGGTCACGTGACTAGAGGAAGAGGAGGCCTGCGGGCCATAATCGGATGGCATGGCGATGCTCTTCGGCGCCTTTAATACCAACACAGGTGAAGGGGGCGAAGATTAGGGAACTCTGAGGCAAATGTGGGAGAAGCAATGTCGGGTGTGTAAGGAGGGGAGCAGGGCTGCACTGCTCTCAACGTTGTGGACGACACTATGGGTTCTGGCGTCCCATCTTAGTCCCAAACAAAATCGAATCAAAGCAAATGTATTTGTATAGTGCTTTTTACAATTGAATTGTCACAAAACGCTTAACAGAGAGGGAACCCAGGCCTAGACCCCCCCAAAAGCAAGCCTAAAGGCAACAGTGGCAAGGAAAAACTCCCTTGGTAGGGAGAAACCTTGGGAGGAACCAGACTAAAAGGGGGGGAGCCCATCCTCTTCTGGCCGGCACAGGGTGTGTCCAAAAAAGACCATATCATATCAAACTGAATCTTAAATTAAATATAAGGTTACCCATAGTACCACGACATAGTCACACAATGACCCCGTTACACAAGCGAGTGGTTTTATGAAGCTCAGGGAATCCCCCAACCCCCTAAAAGTGAATACAATGCATCCATTTTAAAATGCATTCTGATGAAATGGGTGTAAAACTGAAGCAAGCTGAGAAAAGTCACATGAAATATGCCTGCTGCAAAAGGTGGGGTGACGGCATAATCCATTTTGTCCTTCAGGTTGTTGCCGCACGCACGCACGCACGCACGCACGCACGCACGCACAGACGCACGCACGCACCCACCCACACCACACACGGAGCTCTGATGTTGTCGCGAAAATAATAGCTCGCTAGCCCACGCGCCATGCCCCAACACAGTTGTGGGAGCATTCCCAGCGGTGTTATTCACATCTGTTTAGTCTGAATGGGAACGCTACCCACACTAAAAACCCCTCCCCAGGAACAATTAAGGATAACAAATGAACGCTGATTTATTCAAACAGTTCCCATATGCTGCTACAATTCTCATCCACTCGCAAACATCGCCTCTTCTGAATGCGCTGCAATGTTTAATATAATGTTTCTGTGAAAAAAGCTGTCCCGGTCGTTAATCAAACACTAATGAGATTGCAGCGCCGCTGTTGATTTGAGAGGAACCCTTCTTGCCCAGGTTCTGGGAAGTAAAGATTTTTTGTAGTACAGTGATCTGTCACGCGTGCGGCTGCCTCGGGACCGGTGGAAGGGCAGACAAATGAAAGGCTGGATAAGTGAGGAGCAGACGCTCGCGGGGAGACGTACATACAGAAGAACATAAGAATACATAATGACGAGAACGGGCCGTTCGGCCCATCTAGGCTCGTCGTGTCCTAATCTAAAGAGTATACCTGCCGTTAGATTAAGGATGACGGTGGTGGTGGCGGCCTCTCCAAACAGCGGCGGGTGACAGCGGCGGGTGTGAGGGGTGCGCTACGTACCGGGCTGGGGGTGAGCGGCGCTCCCATGGCGTCGGGGGCCTGCTCCTTGGGCTCGGCCCCCAGGGCGGGGCCTGCACGTCGGCCCGGGGGCCGCCCGTCCTCAGCAGGGCCTCGTGGCGATGGCGCAGCGTCTGCTCCTCGTACTCGCAGCTCCCGTGCGCCTGCTTCAGCTGGTAGAGCAGCACCAGGTCGCTGCGCAGGTCGTTGAACATCTGCACGATCTCCTCCGTGGGGATGGGGTTCACGTCTGCGGGGGAGGAGAGCGGTGAGGCACTGCGGTACGGGGACGAACCCCCAACAGCTGGCCACAGACACAGGTGAGCGACGCACCTTTAATGACCAAACATCGCTACGATAATGTATGGTTTACAATTCATCACCTGTAACAAGCTCATGATACTGAAAGCTCCATTTCAGACACCGGGACCTAACTCTACTGTGCACTTTGCACTGGGAAAATTGCCTTTGGCTTCACACATAAAGAAACGCACCATTAAACATGGACAAATAATACCAAACCCCCCGCCCAAATAAACATGTTTCCTCCCATCTGTGCCCCCTCAAGTACACTTCTGTGTTGGAGATTCGCATGCACACTCAGGCTATTACTATACATAATTATTAAGATAAACACAAATGAAGATTCTTTCCTTTAAGTACCTCTATACATTTTATCCGCCCGTCTACTCTACACTCGGCGTAATAATAATAAAAAATTAAATATAAAACCTTTCCTTGAAAGCACTGCATGTATTATGACTTTGTTTTTGTCCTAATTAAGTATACACCGAATGAAATTACCGCATAAGAAGTATTGGCTAAAATGGTTGTGTGGTCTGCTCCCATACTCCGGGTAAATTCTATAAACTAACCGAGGTGTTAATTTCAGCGGGCTGGGGACCTATAAACAGCGGGAGAGCGCGCGCGCTCCACGGGGCCCAGGGACCAGCATGCATCTCTCCCGGCTCCCGAGACAAATCAGATTTACAGCGCTGAGCGGGCCCGGCGCCCCACGCCCAGCACTTTGCATTTGTATTGCCTTTAATTGATGCTGTACACGCTGCCACCCCCCTGGAGGCGTCTACCGCGCTGATGAGCTTTTCTGCTTTACAGGGGGAAAATCGTTCAGAGACAAGGCGCTACGCTCCTCGTCTCACCCCCGCCCCGGACCACCCGCCACCCCAGCCCACCCCCACCCCCACCCCCACCCCCAACCAGCCTTTCCACAGTCCTTGCGGAGCGGGGCTGGTTTAATCAAACGTGAGCGCGAGGCGGGTCGAGCCAGGCGGACGGCGGGGATGGGTGGCGAGGAGCGCGCTGCGTTCAGAAGGGGGTCCGGGGTCCGGCCGCCGCCCTGGGAGATCGCGCGGCCCTTCGAGGGCAGGATCGGGGCCTGGCGCTGTTGAAAGGGCGGTGACTGATTCCGTCCGGAGAGGGCCTCTGGTGGATCGGCTTTATCCTCCCGGGACGGGGATCTCAGAGCCACAGTGGCGGGGCAGCGCTTAAAAGAGGGTAGTGGTCAGGGGGGTCAGGTAAATAAGGGCCGCCGTGTCGGGTGGCCGGGGATCCTATTTCACTGACATTGGTGACGTGAGAAGTCTAACGTGTCATTAGCTTTTGTCTGCCGAGGTGACGTCGCCGGGCACAGGTAGCGGATTACACACGGGGGAGTTAAGTCAAGTGCCCTGCGCGACGCATCTGCCTCAGAGCAGGCGGTTCGTGGTCCCCGCCGCTTTCGAGCGCATACGCCACGTCACGACAAAGGGGCGGCCCGTGTTTAACTCATGCCGTTCCCCCGTTTGATTCAACGCCAGAAATGAGCTGAAGTCCATTCATTAACAATGGCGTCCCTTAAAAAAAAAGAAAAAAAAGACCTGCATTGCAGAGATCACCTGTCTCTGCGGCCTCGGGCAGAGTCACGCTACGGTATAAAACCCCACCCAGCGCAAAGGCACAACACTGTGCACAACGGTCCCGTCTCCACGCCGACTCAAGCAACAAGCACTCCGGCCGCAGAAGATTATAGACCCTCGGCGCTAAAAGTGTCGACGCTTAGACGACGCTCGGGATGACACCGATATTGGTTTCGTAATTGTGGGAGGTTTACAGGCAGAAGAGGGTGAAAGATGGGTGGCCGCTACGTCGCTCGGCTGCCAAAGATCGAGAGAAACTGACACTAAGTGCCCCAAATTGCACCGTGCAGAGTGCAGGGACCCAAAGCCGTGTAAAGAAGTTGTTGTGATCGCTCTGCTGGGAGAGTGAGTGCGCTCAGCGTGGCAGTGACGTGCGATGGGCAGGGACCCGAACCGTAGCTCGGAGGCTGAGTGCCGAGGCTCGCGCTGGGAGGAGCGGCGCGATTGGTCCGCCCGCACAGGAACATTAAACGGGTCGATAGTCTGATTAGATTTGCGAAGAGCTACGAAAATGGAATCCTGAATGCATGCTCACGTGGAAACGCCCGCTGACATTTGAGTCACAGCTCCTGGCGAAAGATTAACATCCGAATTTCTCACTCTTACAAGAATAACGAGAGAAATTAGACTCTTGTTTGGATATGACGATTAGACCCATCCTGATTACTCTCGGAATTGAAGGAATCTCCCGTCCCCGTGACTACGCCCTCAGGGAATGACTCCAGCCATCGGAGATGAGATTTGTTTCCTGCTGAAATCAGGAAATGTTTATTTTCAGACCATAGAGATCTTGTGGACATGTGTACGTCATAAGCATACACATTAAGAAATGTTGCACTCTTTGACGGCTGATAGCAGGAGAGAATGTTCAGCAAATAACGCCAAATAGCCAGAGACATTTAGCATCAGAAAATCAGCATTACCCGATTGATCAGGAAAAATCACATCCCTGACCCGTTTGTCAGTGACTCCGCCCATTGTGGGTGTGACTACACTCGTCACTGACATCGACTCCACCCCTTGTGGGTGTGACCACATCCACATGTGGCAGTGACGACTCCTCTCGTTCGGCGTGACCCCGCCCCCTGCGGCTGATACTCCGCACTCACCGACTTCCTGCTCCGCAAGAATCTGCTCGATGGCTTTGATCTTCTTCTGTCCGACTGAACTGGGGAGTTTCATCTGAAACACACAAACATTTACATTACATTACATTTTAGCGACTTACAAGATGTGCATTAATACATGGTAGGAACAATCACAGTTTGCGCACAAGATCAGTGCAGTAACACAGCGATAGACATTGTTGTAGGCAGCTGCGTACCACACCTGTAACACTGGGAAGGAAAAGGTTAGCCAATTTTTTTCTCTTACTTCTCGTATTTAGTCTCTCAGTACAACTCTACAACTCACCCTGCCAACTCGACAACTGGCACTCTCACACGCGCACTCAGCACCGTTATGCACGCACATTAAAACACGACACCCCGAGCTCAGACGCACACCCTTCACATTCATCACAAACCCCAAATGACTCCTAATAGGGCTTCTGATCGGGGACAGGAACGACCCCGCCTCTGGCGGAAAGGAAAATAAAAGATGTGTAATGGCGCTCCGAGTGCCCGGTAAGCTCCCCGACAGCCCAAACATCTTGTACTAATTCCATTATAACTCATTTTCAGAGGCGCGATAACGGTGATGACCGATTGTGCAATTAAAGAGGGGAAGGAGGAGGGGGGGGCCCTAAGTTGCGGAGATGACCGGCCTGGCAAGATTTCACCCTCTGCAGGAGCTCGTCCAAATGAAGCGGCTCATTCGTGTGGCTTTCGCTCCGGAGAAGGAGCAGCGAAGGTAAAGGGCTCCTGCCTGTTTCAATCGGGCCACATGACTTTTGCATTCACTAGATACCTGTCATTACCTCTCTCAGAGGCCAGCGAGGACATTTAGGGCTCTCTCGTGTTTCATCGTTGACTTTTCACACCAAGATACGTAACCTCAGAGGCCAATTCAAACGTCTGTGTTCTCGCCCGCGTGACAAAAACGCCCGTGACAAAACGGCGCTCGCTGCGAATGGAAACTCTTTCCGTTTGTGTTCCTATTGTAATTTAGCTCTGCTGCATCCAGCGCTTTGGCTACACTGTATATGTAAATATAGGTGCGAATCAGACTTCACAACAGCATTCTGGGCCCATTCAGTAGTGCAATATACACAGAAAACACAAATATTTATTGTCTTAATGGGGGCAGGAGATAATACATGGCAGCAATTTAACCTGTGAATTGACATGAATTAAGATATCTACGTTGAGAACAACAATCGGGCCTAAAAAGCCAAACCACATTGTGGACGAGCGGGAGAAGGGCCTGCGCGTTAATCACAGAGACACGCACATGCGCGCGCGCACCAAACTGGATCTCACAGGGGAACGAAAACACTGCGTAGAAAATAAAAGCGGAATAACTTAATTACGGTCTCGTGCTTTACGTGGAATTAAATATGAGACGAAACAAGGGGGAGACACTTGCGTTACCACGGTAATTTCACATAATGCACTTGGGGGAGGCGGGGCTGTTGCCACAGTGACACGTCTAAATCTGTTTAGTTAGCGGAGTCTAGCTAACAGATTATCAGCCAGATTTGAGTAATAGACTCCTCATTTAGCTTTAATGCATTTTGCATAGAGAGCATTCTCCCCTCATCACTCTCTAAGATAAATCGGCTTCCCGGGCTGAATTCTAAAGATATTAGTCTGCCGGCAACTGCATAAATCATAACATTTTACTAATGAGAGTGATATAAAACACACGGCTATCCACTTGGGCGTGCGGTGGGAATTACCGCGCTGTAAAGATTCTTTTGTTTTCGAAGCAAAGGCCGGGGCGCTGGGGCGCTCCGCTGGCGCTTATCCGCGGCGTGGAGGGGGGGGTCGGCCCTTTGAGCGCGGGTTTGGAACGGGGCTCTGGTCTTCGGTGCGGGACGGGGCCCGGGGCTCCCAGCTGTGCCCCAAACGGGCCGCCGTGCGCGTCTAACGACGACGACACAGTTAGAGCGCCGTTTTCCTCTTCTTAACAAAAAAAGACCAGGCTGGGGGCAAGAGGTGGCGGAGGAGGGTCCCGTCCTGAGCCAGAGGGTCGTAGGTTCGAATCCCTTCCGGTGGCGGCGGTTTTACCCTTTGAGCGACAGCGCTGACCCTCCCGACGCCCCACTGAAGACCCGACCCGCCTAGGCGAGTAACACATTGAAAGCGCGTCTCGGTATTACACCGGCCGCGGTGTCGGAGTGTGCCGGGTGAATAAAAAGGCGCAGGGGAGCGAGGACGTGAGACAGCTGTGATGACACGCCGCGCCGGCGAGGATCAGAGGGCTGGGTGCCGGGGTGGAGAGGATGCTTGTCACCGCTTCCTGCAGCAGACTGCACAGCCTCTCTCATGTCACCGAGACCCTGAGCGCAGCACCCCTCGGCAGGAAGCATGCCCTCGTTCCTCTCTTCTGCTCGACAAAATTGTAAAACATTTTTTTCTTTTTCTTTTTCTTTTTCTTTTTAACCCAGTGCACTCCCGACCGTACCACTCTCGTTCAAGATCTGCATTGAACTGGAGGGTAACGTGCATCTTCTGTTACAGAAACTAGGTATGCGGAAATTAATCACAGGAAAGGACAGATGTACGGAATTAAAAGAATGGCCACTTCTCCATCTAACGTGGCTGGCGCGACTCACCACCTGTGGGCTGGAATATTCACATTTGCGCCTGCACCTCATGTGCCTTTTGTGGAAACTCTGCACTGAATAAACTACTTTAAATGTCCTCCTTTCCACCCCTATTTTTGTGATGTACTTTCCTGAAATACCTCAAGTAACTTTCGGTCAGTTAGGTGGACGGATGCCATTCTCCTTGCAGGGAATATTCATCTTTAAACATCAAGCATAATACGCATGTAAGATCTGGGTAGTAATATTGGTTTGTGGTGTATTTGAAAATGAAGCTAGGGCAGGCAGTGTGGTATAATGGTTAGGGAACTGGGCTTGTGACGTTAAGGTTGCAGGTTCAATCCCCAGGTGGGACACTGCCGTTGTACCCTTGAGCAAGGTACTTAACCTGAAAATGCTTCAGTTAATATCCAGCTGTATAAATGGATTGTATGTAAAGAAATGTAAACTGTAAGTCTCTCTGGATAAGAGTGTCTGCTAAATGCCTGTAATGTAATGTAATGTAATGTAATGAAGCAGTGTGAAAGTGTGTTGATGTTGATGTTGCATTGTGGATGGGCTGGACTGATGGGCTGGAGATGCATTGGACTGGGCTGCTGGGCTGGGCTGGGCTGGGGGCTGGGCTCAGTGCAGTGAGTGTTTAAAGCAGGTGCAGACCGTGCGGGTCCATGGCAGGCCTGCTCTGTGCGCTGTGGGCTCTGGCTTCTCTTACCCTCTGGCTGCGCAGTGTCACCCCAGATGATTTGCAGTCGGGGAACTTGATGCCTGTGGTCTCAGTCACGGCCTGACCAGGGAGGAGAGGAGGCGGTTTAGACAGAAACACAGACAGACAGACGATACAATAATTATAATAATAATAATAATCTATATCTGGATAGCACCTTTCATAAATTCATTGCAGCCCAAAGTGCTTCACAAAGAACATCAAACTATGACAATAATAATAATAATAATAGTGATAAAAGACAAACCATGATATCGTGAAAGACTATTCTCAAGACAAACACAGTAAAACATAACGTCAAAACCATCAAGAAATAGGAATAAAAGACACGCGAAAACAAGGACGAGATATTGCGGTTAGACCTATAGAACTAGTCTGTTAACAGCCTTTTTTTCTTTGCTCAATTCGCAATGCCCAATTGTGCCTCTTGGCTCACTGCTGTGCCCCCCGCACCCAAGCAGCCAAGCAGCCGAGGTGCGAGCGCCTTCTCCCTTAACCCCGAAAAAGTATGTTTCACTATAGATGTTCTGTGCACTTTGAAAGCGACTGACACTGTCACCAGTAGCTGAGCAGTGGTGATGCGCGAGGCGGCTCCGAGAGTAATAAAACTGACAAAAAAACTGAGACAAAAGCGAGTTCCTGCAGGCCACTGGCTGTGCCCCGCCAACACTCTCTGGCGTTCCCTTTCACACACTTGTTGACATATTTGTTTGGAAAACCACAACACGGTGTCACGTCAAACGGATAACCGCAAGGTAAACCACAGATACTTTTTCAGGGGGGAAAAAAAAAAACCCAAGATCGCCTTTTAAGGCTTATTATATTTTTTTTATCATTTCTATAATTATCCATAATTACACACATTTTCCACAGACCATTTGCCCGGGGGCCTGCCCACAGAAGACAGTTATAAAGCCACTGAACCAGCTGATTGGACGACTTTAACCCATTTTCCGGCTCTTGAGAGACGGGGGGACATGAAAAGGGGGAACGGAGCGAGGCCTGGCCTGGCCTCTGAGCGCTCTGAGAGAGGGGGCTCTGAGGGGACGAGAGAGGGGGGGACAGGGAGGCGGCGTCTCCGGTGAGGACAGGGGGGGCGCGGAGCTCAATGACACCCCGCGGCGGGCGGGCGGACGCTCTCTCTCTCTCTCTCTCTCTCTCTGCCGGTGCAGACGGCGGCCTGGGAAACAAGACGCCGCGCTCTCCGATAACGAGCTCGCCGAGTAAGAGCTGCCACTCATCGGCGCTCCTCGCCATTGGAGGGATTTTAAAGAGATAAAACAATTCGCCACGTGTGGGGAAATCGGGCGGGGGTGGTGGGGGTGGTGGGGGCGGGCTTTTAAACAGGGCCTCAGACGACGAGGCGAATGCTCGTATCAAAGAGCTCCGGGCTCCTGTCTGCGCCTGAGCCCGGATGCAGCGCAGAAGCTTCTGGAAGGCTGTCAGACACCCCTCATTAGTACAGCCTCACTATCTACACACCACTCCCCACTCCGACTCTCACCCCCTCCCAGGTAGATTACACTGCACCCCCAAAACCCCACACACACACACACAAACACACACACAGAGAGACACACACACACACACACACACACACACACACACACACACACACACAGACACACACACAGACACACACACACACACACACACACGCGGGGCCGAGTACACAGATTTGGCGTCGACAGCGTGCAGGCGCATGGTTTGTTTTGTACATCTAATTTGACAGGGCTTGTCAGGGGCCCAGTGCTTGGCTGCGCTGCGCGGTGCGGCGCGGCGCGGTGTGGAGACGGAGGCTCTCATTTGAAGATCTCTATAAAGGGGAGAGGCGCTTTGAGCAGATCCCGCTCACCCCCCACTCTGAGGCGCTGTTCCCATGCTGAGAGGCCTCTCTTTTTCCTTCCCTTCCATCTTTCTCTTTGTCTCGCAGGAGCGACACTGGGCTAGGGGCTGGGGTTGTGTGTGTGGGGGGGGGGTTTGGGGCTCACGGGCGGCCAGACACCCCCCACCCCACAACACACAGCCCCCCCCCCTCGGCTCCGTCCCTAATCCTCCGCGGCTCGACCCTGTGGGGTCTTTTCAACTCGGCAGGAGCGAGGGCCAGTGCGGGCCCGTCTTGCCGTTTGGGTGTGGAGATAGCGGCTGGCTGTGGCTCTCGAGAGGGGAGGGTTTTGATTGTGCTCTACGCTCATTAGGACATGGGGGCTGACCGCCCGAGCGGGGGCAGCAGGTCTGCTGTGAGCCCGACTGTGACTGTGAAGGAGAGAGAGGGGGGAAGAGAGAGGGATGAGGGGGAAGAGAGAGGGATGAAGGGGGGAAGAGGGAGGGATGAAGGGGGAAGAGAGGGATGGAGGGGGAAGAGATGGAGTCCGTCTCCTGACACCAAAGAGGTGCCCCGCACAGTCAACGGGCCAAAACAAAAGCTAACACCGTTGGTGGATGCCAACACCGTACTTCCCTGCTAACGTTTGAATCGAAAACCCTAGAGTGCAAAATGAACAGGGTTCCTACAAGTTTCAACAAGTCAAATTTAAGACTTTTTTAGACCTTTTTTAGACCTCTTTGAATAGAATTTTAGACCTATTCGCGACACCATATGATAGCTTTTTGTCATCCTCGGGTGATGAAATTAGGGATTTCACTGCCATACAGACAAAAAAGTCTGAAGGATAATTAATATTAAATAAATAAGTCTCAAAAGTACATTTATTTCTATATTTTTATTAACTGTAGAAAGTCACTTCAAAGTGAAGAGAACAAAGTGCACAAAAGCTTATAACAGCTTAATGTTACAGTATGTATACAAAGAGACACGACACTTGTTACTATGTAACAGAGCTGGGGAGGAACTACTTGGGGGCATTTCTGTGAAAACGTTGTGAAAACTGAACCAGTCCCCAACAACAAAAACGTCACTCAATCTTTCTGAGCTCTGCTCCCTTTGCCTCTTATCTCCTTCTCAATGATCTCAAGCTCGCCAACTTCTTCTTGCTGCCCTTTCGCAGGATGTTTGACTTGGAGATGAGCTCGGCCATCTGCCTGGGACAAGATGAACAGCTTCTGGCAAAAAGCCCAGAGGTCAGGGTAGGGCTCGCTAAGGACATCACGCAAGAAGACATCCACTCTCTTTCACATGGGTTGGAAAGAGTGGAACTCCTCACTTCTCCCCTCAAGGGACAGGAGAGCACCGAACTGCTCCAGTATAACATCACCTATCACAAAACATATAAAGAAAAAAATTACATAAATCAGTACATCAACAATTAGACATGTATTGGTCATTCTAGATTCACTGAAACTACACTGGTTGACATAAAAAGGGCACTGTAGCCAATATGGCTGTGATAATTGCAATATTGGCTAACAACAATCATTTCAAATGTACTCAAACACTCATTCCTATGAAGCTGAAAATTAACATGTACTGTAGCTAGTATGTTCACAGATGAGACAAGTAGGCTAAGTTAACGTTAGCCTACAATAGGCCCACTGATGTAAAGTTAGCTGTGACACACTACAGCTAATGGCATTATAGAAAAATAGCTACCAAATGGAACAGATCAATAATTGATTTGCGTTACTTACTTTGACATTCGCCAGCAAGTCCTGCGCTGTTGCATGTCCCATGAACTGGGACCCCAGGTACCTAGACTGGACTTTCCCCTCATCCCAGAAACGAACATGTATGTCCAGCTGCTTGGTCTTGGTCGTCTTGTTCAAACTTTCATCAAACATAACAACGAATGGTCCGTTGTTGACTTTCGCGACGAGATCCCTCTTTTTGTATTCCGCCAAACCGAACTTTGTGATATAAGCCGTCTTATCACCACCACACGCAAATGTTTTCGCGATGTCAGAATCGGGAACATGCGGCAACTTGCCAATGCCTTCGTTGCTGTTATAGGACCGGTGTTTAACTACGGTTTCCAGCGTCCACATCACTTCTGCCACCAGTGTTGGCGTGGATCCCAGCGCAAGCGGATCCCAGCGTCGATTCTTCCTTGAGTAGCGGGAGGCCGATTAGAGGTACCGGGAGACTGGGCCGCGGTAGCGGGAGCTGGGAGGCCGGAGGCGGAGCTGCAGGCACTGCGTCCCCGAAGGAGGAAGCATGGAGGAGAGTTGTCTGGTTTGTTGCAGACCTCTTATTTGGGTCTCATGTTTCGAGGACTTCGCATGCGATTCCAGAGACTTTACCCCTAATGTTCCGAGTTTAATATTTGTTTTGCATAAAGTACAACGGGCTTCGTGCGGATTCCCATCCACTGCTTTTAACCAGGACCTAAACGCTTTTTTCTACCCATAGCTCATTAAACCTACACTTGCCCATGGCTTATCAAATTACATAGCGAGGAAACTCAAAACCAAACACGAGTAGTTAGCTAGCTAGCTCTTGGATGAATCTGGACCCGAGATGCAGAGATGGCACCACCCACTGCAAAGAGCTTTGAATGGTGGGGGGGGGGGGGGCAATTCTCTTTACCCTGCTACACAGCAGTGTGGCATAGTCTTGAACAGCAACCACATGGTTGCAGGGTCAAATCCCAGTCAGAGCCCCTCCGCTGTGCCTCTTGAGCGAGGCACCCCAGCATAATCGTTTGGGCAAACGTAACCAGCTGGGGTTGTACATACGGACACTGCGTAAAACTGCAAACGCTACACGTCGCCCGGGGATACGGGCTCCTGTGAAGTAAATAATTCATGTGATGTGATGCGGGGCACTTTTTTAACATTATCACAGAGGCACGGAGCTTTGGCCGGGGGTTTGTAGCCAGTGCATTAACGGCGAGCGAGCATCGGGCGTCCTAACGCTCTTCCTCCGGCTGAAAGACTTTGCGGCCGCGATAAGGGCGGAGAGCACCGCTACGTTAATCTGCTCGCCGTTTAGTGCGGAGGAACTTCACCGCTTCGGGAGAAAAATCCCCCGAAAGGCGTGTCCAAACTACGAGTGGTAATCCGACATTACGCTCGCGGTACAAGGGGCCTCTCCTCGCGCTCCGGGCAGATTAGTGACAGTCCCCTGCTCGGGCGGTGAAGACGCCGCCAGCTGTAAGCGGGCTTGCTTTGGGATCGATGGGCCTTAAAGATGCGCTGGATCGGAGCGGAGAGAGAGGAGAACGTCCCGAGCAGGCGGGTGAAGGGTGGGGGGTTATTATTATTCGTGTGCTTACCAAACACTCTTTTCCATGGCAACGTGTCACATCCCCCTGCCCCTTCACACCTCACACGCAGTGTTCACTTTTTTTCGAGGGTCAAATGTTTTGTGACAGTGTGTCTTCAACCTAGGATTCAAACCTATGACCTTCCGGTCCAGAATCCAGCATTCTACCATGATACAGCAACGCGTGCTGCCTGACATGAGACCAGAGACCAGAGCCAAGCAGGTGTGGCTGGACCAGAAGTGTGCAGATAATCTTAATGACAGAGAGAGGTTGCAGGTTGCATGTCTGGTGCTTGTATCTGTGTGTTTGTATGTGAGTGTGTGTGTGTGTATGTCTACATTAGTATGTGATTATCTATGTGTGTGTGTGTGTGTGTGTTAGTTTTAAAGTGTGTGTGTATGTGTGCATTAGTATGCGAGTGTCTGTGTGTGTGTGTGTGTGTGTGTGTGTTAGTGTGAGTTTTAGTGTGTGTGTATGTGTGTGTATGTGAGTGTGTGTGTGTTAGTGTTCGTTTTAGAGTGTGTGTGTGTGTGTGTGTGCATGCCATTAAAATGATAAAATCTGCATCTGTTCAGTTAAAGCATCACAAATGTGAACAGAGTGAAGCACAGATACTGTAACCCTGCTGTACTGATAGTGCTCTTTGTAAAAGAAGGGGGCGGCGCAGGCGCTGCGGCTCACCGGATTCTCGGCCCCATGTTTCTGGGGAAGCTTCCTCTTGGTGGCCTTGCGCTTGGCGCACTGCGTCTCCGTGTTGGTGTCGGCGGCTGTGATCAGCTTCTGCAGGTCCTGGGCCATCCTCGCCCGCTCCTTCTTCTGGGTCTCCATCTTGCGCAGCTCCTGGACCAGGTACTCCTCCTCCGCCACCTGCAGGGCGAGGTGAGAAGTGCACTCTGAGCCCAGAGAAACGTACAGAACACAGGAGCTCCTTTCCTTTATAGGCCACGTCGCGAGGGGAGGGAAAAAAAGGATTCAAGGTTTAACAGTCCGTATGACACTCAGCCCAGGGCTCGATCGTCAGCTATTGTGAGTTCCCGATTTAGCACACAAAGTCTACTTCTGCAAATTCACCGCTGTGTGAACGTAGACCATGTGAACCGGGGTTTTAGAAAAGCACAGAGCACAGCTGTGTGTTGACTGCAGCCCGTGTCTCAGCCTCACGAGTCAGGAGGTGCTCAAAGAGCCAGCGTGGGACAGCGGCAGCACAGCGAGGGGGCCCTCGTCCCTCTCATCTCAGCGTGGGCTCGCCAGAACAGCTCCTCGCCACCAACAACCCCTCCCCCCCCAAGCGGGCATTCTCTGCGGAGGAGGGGGGCTGAAGAGGCACGCTGACACCACTCCGGCGTGGAGAGCTCTCTCCTGCTCCCTCTCTGCTTGTCGTGAGGCTGCGTTACCTCCATGGGCCATTCCAGCACACTGCACAAGCCTTTATAAACCTCCAACGCATTACTGTGCACTGCACAAGCCTTTATAAACCTCCAACGCATTACTGCACTGCACAAGCCTTTATAAACCTCCAACGCATTACTGTGCACTGCACAAGCCTTTATAAACCTCCAACGCATTACTGCGCACTGCACAAGCCTTTATAAACCTCCAACGCATTACTGTGCACTGCACAAGCCTTTATACACCTCCAACGCATTACTGCGCACTGCACAAGCCTTTAGAAACCTCCAACGCATTACTGCGCACTGCACAAGCCTTTATAAACTTACAACGCATTACTGTGCACTGCACAAGCCTATATAAACCTCCAACACATTCCAGCACACTGCACAAGCCTTTATAAACTTACAACGCATTACTGCGCACTGCACAAGCCTTTATAAACCTCCAACACATTCCAGCACACTGCACAAGCCTTTATAAACTTACAACGCATTACTGTGCACTGCACAAGCCTATATAAACCTCCAACGCATTACTGTGCACTGCACAACACTACCCAACGCGTTTAGGGCCAGGGAGAGGGAGTCTGGCACCAGTGCTGCCGGATGGCAACGAGAACCTGCTGAGTTTTTTTAACTGCAAAGTTCAACGGGTCGCCTGTTCGTATGTCAGGAAATCACAATCACAAAAAAAAAAACCTACACACACACACACACACACACACACACACACACACACACACACACACACACACACACACACACACACACACACACACACACACACACACACACACACACACACACACACACACACACACACACACACACACACACACACACACACACACACACACACACACACACACACACACACACGCGGGCCTTGGGCTTCCGCATGAAAAATAATGATTTTAGTGACAATGTGCAGAAACGCAAACAATAAGTTAGGGTTCATGTTACGGTCTTAGGTGCCATGTCACATATGTCATTTATTTATTTTAAATACACATTTAAACATATGTACAAACATTACCTAATTTCCAGACTTGAAATATATATATATATATATAATTAAACAATTAAATCGCTAAAATTCAATGATAGTAAATATATATATTTTTTTAAGTACTAAGCTACCTTATTGTTTTGTTTTTAACTATAGAATTTTGTCTAAAAAGCACAGGCACATAGCCTGGACATAGGCAGAGCTACCACAGTACATTGGGAAGAGCTACACAGCGACTAGGAATACTGGGCAAATGCTGCCCCCTAGTGGCTGAAATGCAATATTTCCACAATCCTGAATTTGGACACAAAGACATGACAATTGCAATGAAGAAATTCTAATATTAGAACTATTAGACTATTAGAACTGACAGACCATAAATTAGTTGAGGTTTTTTTGTCTTTCAACAGCCCAATACAGAAGTGATACTGTCACACATGACTGCATTCAAGAGTACTACTACTTAATTCAAGATTGAAGTAAAAAAAAAAAGAAAAAAACCTTATATATAAATATATATTTATTTAAAGCAATTATCTCATTTTTCTCCCCGACAATTCTATAGTTTGGAAGAAATAATGTAGTGATAACCCAAGGAACCTGGCCAATTTAAACGCACTCCAGACCAATTGCATCCCTTCACTGCAGACTCCCATTCACAGACATCGGCCATTGGGTCCCCATCTGCACTCATGACAAATGCCTTTGATGAAGGAGCCACTCAGGAGCACCGAATCATTCATAAACAACTCCTCTTTAAGTTATTTTAAAAGGTGCGCTCAAGGGTCTCTTACAAAAAGCAAGGCTCATTCACTCACGCTAAGAGACGCTAATGGTGGCCAGAGCAGTCCGTGGAAGGTGTGTATTGTGCTTGGGGGACGGACGCTGTGATTGGTGCAGAGGGGAGAAGGGGGCGGGGTCCTACCTGCTCAGGTGTGCGGTTGAACAGCCTCTCCAGCTGGTCCTTCCTGCGGCGCTCGTGGCTGGCGTCGAAGACGTAACTTTCGGCGGCGCTCCCGGTGGACGGCTGGACCTTGGCGAGCTTGGCGCAGACGCTGTAGTAGCGCTCCTTCAGGTCCTCCACCGAACGCTTCTGAACACGGCGGAACAGGCTGCTGTTAGGAGTGGGAGACCTTCCTCTCCTGCGCTACTGCGGCTGCAGGCATTTACAGTGCATCTCCACGCTGCGTGCAGTGCAGCATATGGCTGGCAGTGTAGTGCTCCCAACCTATCATCTGCATCGTTAGGGAGCTGATTAAGGCTTGTAACTCAGAGGTTGCAGGTACTGCTATTGTACCCTTGAGCAAGGTACTTCACCTGAATTGCTTCAGTATATATATCCAGTATATATATCCAGCTGTATAAATGGATTGTATGTAAAGAAATGTAAACTGTGTAAGTCGCTCTGGATAAGAGCGTCTGCTAAATGCCTAAAATGTAAATGTAAATGTAAAAATGCATATGGGACACTGCACACAGAGCGCCACTGGTCTGTCCTGTACAGGTGGAGCTAAGAGTGATAGCCTTTTCCATCTTGTTCATTCGAGAGATGCGTAGCAATGGATTTTGGCGCGTTAATATAGGCCTTGGTCATCTGAAAGAAGGGTGTCCGCTATGCGGGCGATATCATTTAATTCAGGTATATTTTTAAGGGCAAAATCTTCTCTGTTCTCAAAGGGAAGTTTAAATACAGGTATTAGCAGTTCATCCCGGCTCACCCGGAACTGCTGGTGGTCGTAGCGGTCCTGGACCACGATGAAGCGCAGGTCGAAGCGCTTGGCCAGGTCGAACAGGTGGTCCGTCTCAGATTTGGTCCATCCGTCATCGTGGAGATGCTGCTGATACTCCTGCTCAGAGTAAACTGGGACCTGCACAGACTGAGAGCGCAACACACACACACACACACACACACATACAGACACATACAGACACAGAACACACACACACACACACACACACACACACACACACACACACACACACACACACAGACAGACAGACAGACAGACAGAGACAGAGACAGAGACAGAGACAGAGACAGAGACAGAGACAGACAGAGACAGGCGTTATTGACCGCAGTATCCAAAATGAGGACAGCAATGTGACATTCCTTGGATTTCTCCTTAATAAATCATGTTTTAATTCCATCGGAACAGCTCACAAGACGCTTAAATATAACTGTAAATCCTTGACTTTTGTGCACCACCATGATATTAACAATGTTCCAAAATATATGACTAAGGGTAATACATGAAGGTTAATTGTAGATGGTGTGACTCCCACACATTTTTGCCAATACTGTGCAGTGGTAGACAGTTGGGTCGTGCACTGCACATTGCTCAAGGTGCTGGGCACAATCAAGGCATATCGCATCCCTTCATGAACCAACATGGCATTCTCCATTTCCAAATCTCAACCACTTAAGCACCTCCGTAGCACCTCGTTCAATTTTGGGAACGCTGTCGATACCGGTGATGAATACGGGAAGGAAATGATCAGTTTCCTCCTACCGACTACATTAAACCAGGTGACTGGTAATGTGGGGGAGAGAGACCTCCTCACAGACCTTCACACACAAGCGCATCCTGTCCCGGACCGAAACAAACGCAGCACCCGGCTCTGCCCTGCCCTGTCTGCCAGCGTGATCCAGGCGTGAGCCGCAGCTCTGGGCCCTCCCGGCGACGGGCGCAGCGACTCACCTTGTTGTACTTGGACCAGGGGTAGTCCTTGCCCTCCTCGGTCACCAGCCTCCAGTGGTAGAGCACGGTCCCGTCCCGACGGGCCGAGTTAGTGAAGGGCATCCACTTCCAGGGCCGCACCTTCTTGCAGCCCAGCTTGGCCTTGGCGGTGCGGTAGCCCTGCGTGGTGTCGCTGGGCAGCAGAGGGGGGGCGTCTCTGGGAAAGGCACAGCCAGCGGCCGTTTAATACGGGAGTGCGGTAGTACGTCTCACAGACGCCGGTCTCAGTCGCATCGTACTGTACGCGCGCGATCATTCGGTTTGTGCATTTTGAACAAGGTGCTTTACCTCGAAAGAAAAAAAGTTACCGCCTAAAATGGATTGCGGTCTGTCCGCGACGTAATAAATAAACCGTTAAAAAAAAAAAACGTAACCATTTTAACTGCGCGGCATCTTGAACTAGTGCCACCGGTGAGGACATAAATTATTCCACAAATGTGATCATTATTGTTGAGCTAATGGAAGTACTTTGTTTCTGAACGGGGAGTGCATTTTCATCACGCATTAGAAAATACTTGCTGTGCCACTCAATAAATGACCACTTGGCACACGCTTGCTGCTTTCAGCCGAACAACAAAACGCAAGGCTGAGGACCGAAACGAACGCAGGCCTGCCGGACCGCTTTCATTTCCAAGCATCGATTGCACGTTTGGCACGGCCAGGGTTTATTCATCACAAAGTAAACCCAGGTTGTGCTTATGAAGAACGCCTCTGGACACAAATCCTGGGCTGATTTTTCCAGCTGTGCGCCGGTGTGTGCGACGCTCCTCCAGGGAGACGGATCTGCACGTGCCCGTTTGTAAATGCAGACATTGCCCCCGCCTCAGGGGTGCTGCCCCGATAGGTCTGTCAGCAACACGGGGAGGTGCTCAGTCATCTGCCGCCTGACGGCATCCCAGGGGCGGGGCTCTGAAATCGCAAACTGCACTCTTTTCTTGTTGATCAAAGCCCTGGTGAAAGCCTGCGTGTCAGACACTACACACACATTCTGATTACAAGTGCAGATTCAAAAGGTGAGAAGGCTTTTCTTCCATCAATACACCAGCCAGGCCGTATTTACCACAGGCTTGACCAACGACGGTTGCAACCCGCTACGGTTGCTGGCCACAGGCGCGCAAAACCTCACATGCATGCACTAGGTGTGACATTCATTCTGGAGTTCGATATCGAGCACTCACTGCTCACTAAAACAGCCAATTCAAATTGACACAGGTTAAGAATGCACGCGTGGTATCGGGGCGAGCGTTTCAGGCAGCGTTCGTACTTCTTATCTGAATACAGCAGCGCGTAGACTTCTCTGGGCATCCCCTGCGGCCTCTTGTACGCCTCTGACGCTTTCTTGGCCTTCTTCTAAACAGAGAAGAATACAAGAACAATTACGAGGGGACAGAACTCTGAACACGCCGCGCGGCTTGAGAAATAATTTATAGCAGATTAACTGTGCGGACGCTGATTGAATACTGCCCTTAATTTGACATCTCAATCAGGCTGAATTAATTTGCTGTTGCACTGCAGCAAAACCCAGCGTACACAGCGGTTCCCCTGGCAGAGTAGAGATACGCCCTATACGCATTCTGACAGACATTATGAAAACACTGGAATGGTTGCTATTATTCAAATTAAATGAAGCTTAAAATGTGTTTTATAAGGTAGATATGTATTGAAGTAGTGTGTATTGAAAGTAGTCAGTTAGCTACAGGTAGCTGCCAAAATAAAGGAAGCACTTGAGAAAATGAGGGATACAAAGTATATTGAAAGCAGGTTCTTCCACACAGGTGTGGTTCCTGAGTTAATTAAGCAATTCAAATCCTGTCATGCTTAGAGTCATGTATACAAATACTGGGCAGGCCCAGTTGCCCATTATTGTGACTACCATGGCTAGAAGAGAAGATCTTTAGTGATTAGTGACTTTGACTTTGTTTGGCACTGACTGCTCAGTGGCTAAGGTGATGTTGACATGGAAGTTGAGGGAAAGGCATCATCAAAGGGGCAACGGGTCACCTCTGGGCATGAGTCTCACTGAATGGTTTGATGAGCATGAAACCACAACCTAGGCGTTGTCAGCGCCATTATGAGCAAAGAACCAGAAAGAAAATCAGATTTGGTTCAAACCAGGTCACCTCTAGTCACCTTCGGTTATCAAAACCAGAATGGCGGTTTAGCATCGGCGGCTGACCCAGTGGGAGAAATTAAAAGGCAACCTGCGTGCACTCCAGTAAGCGATGTTAATCCGTCTCTGCAGATCTATAAACCTCCCCCTCTCCTCCTTTTTCTGCAGCACTGCCCGAACTAATAGGTTAAGTTCCAGAGTGCGATTTCTGGAGACACAAATGCCAGTGACTCGCCACAAAATGTCAAACGTGACAGTCATATATTCAGTGAGCATCTTTAGTTTCAGCCCCGACCAATGCAAGGCCCTGAGACAGGCCATTGCTGGATTTGACTACTTTGAGGTGAAATCACTAAGACAACCGGAAAGGTAGCCACTTACAATCCACATGCCACTGTACGCGCTGCAACGGAAAACGGCTTTGTCTTTAAAAAAGTCTGCTTTGATTTTCTCCCCCATGGCACGCTTCTAACGTGCTGTACGTTGACCAACTCTTTGGGTGTTAGCAGAACATTATTTAGAAGAGATGACATAAGAAAGGGGTCCTTTTGAAGATTTTAACCAGATGGGACATAGTTACGTTATTTGCCGAGCAGACACCTGCATCAATGGGGACTTCCAGTGATTAATTTTATACATTGTAATTTATACAGATATATGTGCCTTGTGCAAGCATCAACAGTAGAGTCCCACCCAGATCTGAACTCGCAACCTTCTTATCAAGAATCCATTTTTAGTCCAGTTATACATTTGCAAATAAAATATTATTGTTATAGATGTTTATGCATGTGAAAATAAAATATTCTTGTTAAATCATTCTGAGAAGTAAAATCTGTTAAGACTGCTAAAGAGGCATGACTCAACAGTTAGAGGTCCAAAAGGGATGCGACGTTCGAGGTAGCTAGCTGGGGCATGTTTGATTGATGCTGTCACTGAACACTGTTGCACTGATGTTGCACTGATGCACACTGTTCTTACCATGTCCGAGTTCAGAATGTCCTTCTTACTGAGCGGACCAGCATCATTGTCCGCTCCACACCATTCCAGTATCTCTCTCGCATCTGCACCGGTTGCCATTATGACCTGCAAAACTGATGCGTTTATACCAACGCAACCTTTAGGCACGACATTATTTATAAGAACAAATGTCAAAATCACAAGCTCACTACGTTAACATTCGCTGGTCTAGAAGGGGGACAAAACGTTCGTGGACGATAGGCAATCTTACCATCTGCCCGACTGCTCATGTAAACATTACGTTAGTTAGCTGGCTAGCTAGCTATGTTAGACAAGGGGCTAGCTAGCTCGAGACCGCACGCACCAAGAGCATTATATTGCTTATCAATGATTCAGCAAGCTAACGTTCGCTAACTTGCACCAATTCTTAACAATGAGTAAAGGAAATTGGTCTTGCTCGCATTAGGTGCCCGCTGGTTACTTATTTATTAATAGCTATCCTGCTATGTTAGTAGGCTGCACATAGTTACTCCAAATAGCCTGTGAGCTAGCTAGCTCACTGCAATTCCAAAACGTTAAAATTGTAGCTAACTATAACGTACAACGTCGTTACACATATACAAATTATACATACGATGCTTAGCTTATTTAGCCAGCTAGCTAGCTGCGATGTATGAGGCACATTAACTGTCTCGCTAGCTAAATGATAAAACAATACATTTGCGAAGACCTGAAAATGCTAACGTTAGCTAGCTAATTTCTTACAGAGGAGGCCCAGACCGCAGTGACTAGCAAAGCCCGAGGATCACACTAGGCCTAACGATGCATAGCACTAGCTACCGTTAACAAGCTAAGAATAGCTATAAATACAGCTGTTAAGTAACTATTTATATATTTTACACATATATTTATGAGTAGCTACCTGTTAGCGAACCTGTGCCACTCGGTTTTCTTTTAAAAAAACTGTCCTTCTAAATTAATTATATTAGATAACGCCGTGTATGTTGTTTTCTTGCTGGTTGGCTAACGTTGAACGTTCACTGTTACAGTATTTCGCCCATTGATTCAACGAGACCACTATACATCGAAACTACAATTCCCAGTGGTTGCTGAAGCGGATTGGCTAATCGCGCGCAGCGGCGCGTGGTGTTGTCGGATATTGAGATCGGTGGTTTGAAATCAGTTTTTCTTCCTCATCATTGGGATTAGGATTTGGATAGTGTCAGATGGTGCTGTATTCGTGCTTTGGGACAACTTCTGCCTCGACCCAGCGGCGCAGTGTTTGACACCATTTTACTTGTCTCATAATATCATATACTGTGTCCTCGCTCTTCTTCCAAAAATGTCACTCCAAAATATGCAATACAAATACAATACAATAAATGTTTTTAATATGAGTGCCAAAACACTAGCTATGTTTAACATAATGTTACCCCTATTGCACCAAGAGACTTTGCTAAAAACTCCCGAAGTTAAACATCATTAGCTGGTGTTCTCATGTCAAATAACATTAGCTGGCACTAAAAAGAAATTACCAATTTAATTAAGGATTTGACATGTATTTCATAATCCAATATTTTTTTTCAAAAATGTTTGCCAATTAAAGCATTGGTTGATTAATCTGACCAATTAATTGATTAATAGTTACAACCCTAGTGATACCTACTTGCACACAAGTGTTCTATGATTAAACATAATCCAATAACCTTTGGACACTTTAAGTGATTGAAAATGCAACATTTTCAGATATTCTCACATTGCCATTAATATTTGTATGGAGGATCTTTGGGCTATGGTCTATATTGAAAAACAAATAGATACATTCAAAAACATGTATTTTATTGGCAAATCAATTTGAAGTATTGATCTGGATGATGAATTTTGATTAACAATGCTTGAATTTGATGACACTTTAAATATTCATTCAGGTCCATGGAATGTGTTGCCATACCATTTTTGGTGGTTATTGTTTAAATCGCTCAGATGCTTAATTGGATATTTTCTGAATTGTTTTGCTGATAGTTTTTTAATTAACTACACATCTTTAAATCACGACTCTTGCAACATATTTTATTCATCACATTTATGGCAAGACGTGACTCCTGGCGGCCATTGTATGCTTCCATTGTTGCTCCCATTCATTGCTGCTCTCACCTACATTTTATCTGAGAATACTAGATGTCACGTGGCACTTCTTTTCAAAGACAAGTATTTACGTTGTTTACAACACAATAAAAAACTTTATTTTTAGAAGACACATGAATTAATCCAGTAAAATTCAACACAAAATGTAATTGCAATCAATGTGATTATATCACAATTTGTTTTAGGAATGCACTTACAAGTAGTCTTTAGTAGAGCAATTGCCTTTGAAACTTGTTTTCAGAACAACCACTATTTGATGCTGACACACAGGCATTTATTTTCTTAAGTCACAATCTGATCCACTTCCATCTTTACAGCAGAAGAGTTTCGGAAGTGTGCTATTACACTAATACATTCATACGAGCAACATTACAGTAGATTCACAAGTTTTACCTTAATCCATTTAAGACTTAGACTGCTGCAATTGCAGCCCTACATCCACACTATAAAGCACAAAAGTGACAAATGTCTTTCTTTTCAATGGAGGTGCATGCAACTAGACAGCCTTCTGCCTACAGACCTTGGCATGATGCAGCGCAGATAGTTGTTCACACACTAATGAGCCAATTCTCATTAGAACTCTCAAGTACCCTAAAAAGGCATTTGTGTTGATTTCATTTCATTTCATTCTTGTCATTCTAAAGGCTATCTTGTATGCTTCTTATTTACATACAGAATATGCTCCAACATTTCCCTCCAAATACATACTTTGTTCAGGTGGCTTGCCACCCTGGAAAATGCCACTCAACTCTGATTCACTCCACAGCAAGAAAAAGCACAAATCTGGCTAATTATAGCGTGTGTATAGGGTAAGGGTGACTTAATTTGCCACTGACAGCCGCTGCTTCTTTTGGGTCCCTGCAGCATTCTGCATGCAACTAGCCAGGAAAGCCAGGCACCGGCTGGAGTACTCCTGTGGGAAGTCGCGGAAAAGGCTCACGTGGTCTGAGGTGCCAAAGTCAAAGCTGTCCACCCTCACCCCCTTCTCCTCCACAGCCTTCACCATCAGCTCCACGTCCCTGTGCCGGATCACCCTGTCCGCCCGGGAGTACAGGTACAGCTGGGGCCAGGCGGGCGGCTGGTCTTGCATCGCGTCATAGTGGTTCTTGTGAATGTACTTGGTCACAGAGTACAGCACAACCCTAAGCAGGAACACCATGCAGGCAAACAGCGCCAAGAGGAAGTAGAGCACCACCACATTGATGTTGGGTCCCAGGGAGGCACGGATGGCCCGCAGCGCCCCTCTCACGTTTTGGCTTCCAGGGGCGCTATCCACCACGGCTCCCACCACCACGAGGGTGCTAAATCGCTTGTGACTGGCTAGGAGCTCAGCCATGTACCGGTAGAGCATGAAGCCCCCGTTGCTGAAAATGTGGAAGAATATGGGGTTGTTCTCCACCTCATAATCATAGAGGAGTTCCAGCAGTTTGTGGGCAGTGGTTTTCAATTCTTTATAGCCAAAGGGCTCTGAGATAAATACCGTCTTCAAGGGAGCTGTGTAGCGAACTGTAATGCACCCCTGCGGGGATCAAAACAGGGTTAGGAAGTGTCCCTTTAGCCATCATTTGATTCACTTTAAAATAATGGCTAATACTGACCCGTTCATTGTAGATTGAGCTGTACTTTGTCAGATGCTTGTCTTTGCAGCCAGCCCAACCCAACAGAATAACCACTGGCTCCTTTGACCCTTGCCAGTGTCTTTCTGTGGCAGAGCAAGGAGCAGGTTTACATATAATTTACAACGTTGGCAGTTAATACACAACAGAGGTCACTGGCAGAAAAGTACAAAGTTTAACTTAAATATTTTTACTGGATGAATTATTGACTTACGAGAGACAATGACACAGTGTCTGTAGTTATCTAGCTATTGCAGACAGCAGGCAACATTTTGCATAAGTTTAGAGATCAGTTGCGAAAAAACGCAAATGACAAACACATTGTAATTTTGACAGTATTTGATGGCTTGCTACCTAGCAAACGTCTACAAAATGCAAGATCAAATGCAATATCAAATATATGCTTGATGATATAACGCTCGCTCGCTCGCTTGCAAGAAAAATGATCTTACCCGTAATGAATGACTCTGGAAATACGATGTTGTAATCTATGTCGGCATCTCCCATGATGAACGTACTTAAACCCCTTGTAGCATTGGGTTTATTTTTTAGTTGCTTTATAGGTAGCTACCTAGCTGGATATATTATGGGTGACGGACATTTGTTGCTTACCAGGTACTTGTTTCGCCTCACCCGTCTTTATCTCGCCCTATACAGAATGGTTTTATTTCCGGTTTCCAAACAGAGAGATTTTCAAAATAAAGGTCGACATCTGACTTGGTGGAGGAAGTCGTAAAGATGGGGCGGCCTGCGTAAACGATTGGACATTCCAAACTGGGAGAAAATTAAAACGGCGCGATATAAATTGAGATAAATTGGTTTAAAAAAAAGCTTAGAATCTAGAAAATTGAGAAAAGGCAAATAACACAATCAATATTTTTAAAAAACATGCAAGGTGCATATAGCATGCATGTTCTCCTAAGGCCATTGAAATAGATTATTACTTATTTAGGGAATCAAGCATTTTTAGATTCATATCAATGATTGTATGAAGTATTTAAGAAATGGCAAGGTTTGTGTTCTTCTTTTATCCTATTTTAATGCAAAGTAATTAGATTAGATTGCTCTTGTGGTATACATTATTTTATTTTGAAAGGCCATTTTTGGTAGCCTTGGGTTGAACTGCTGCAATAAGATCATAGGCGCTACATGGGTTTTGTCCATTTGAAATAATAGTGGGTTGAACTGAAATGAGAACCAGCCAACATTATTTTAATAATGTAAACTGATTTATAACTGACTAAAACGATGCTGCATTGAACGTACGGGCGCTGTTACTGTGAATGTTGATAGGGCGACTGTGTACGCTGTGACACCGATTCTTAAATACGTCACTCGCTGCTTCTGGATACAGACCGGACACGCCCACCAAACTGGGGAAAAAACATGGCTCAAATGTCGTTGAGAAACCTTATTGTGTCGATTTAAATCGGTTAATTAGTAAAGTTGTGTTACAACTAGCTCAGAACATTCACCAAAGTCTGTGATGACCGGCGGTCGGTGTCCGTCACGAAGATGCTTACTAACCAATAAAAATGACTATGAAATATTATGCAAATATATGCTGGTGGTGCATTGTGGGCGCTTACATACAACGCATTCTTAACAATATGTATTTATATCGTAGCCATTTATTTCCAGTCGGAAAATTAGCCTTCGTATATAATATATATTCGTTTAATTGCTCCTGGTGTAAAGTGATTTAAAGAGGATCCATTTAAATGAAGTTGTATACATTGGTGCTCATTCCATGATGACGCGAAAGGTACACACCGTGGATGAAGCTCATAGTAAGATTATAGGCTACCTTGCTTGTGCCAGTGTTAAGTTAAGACTATACTTTCAGGGATCATTTCTATAGTTTCTAACTTGAGAAATGCGTTTCTAAAGTGGTTGGTCTCGCTACCCACGATGACGAGGGAGTGCATTCTCTTGTGAGCGCGAAGCGGGTCTAGAATAGTGATTTTAATCACACGTTCTGCACCATTGATGACCGCTCTGACTCGCTTTGTGAGGCAGAAGCAAGAGGATGCGTTCTGAGTGGTTAGCCTATATTGGTAAAAAGAAAGAATATGATTAGCTAGAAGTTCAGTTTATACGTCCTTCACGTACAGCAGTGTTTAATATGTAAAGCAGTCGTGTTCAGTGTCGGTCCTGGGAACACGCTGTTTATGCTCATTTGTACTCACAGCCAATCTCTTGATCAATTAAAGCTGTTGAAAACGTTGAAGAAGTGTCCTGGATTGTCCAATATTGAATTTTCCAATACTGAATATTTTCAGACCAGTGGTTCATAACCCTCTCCTTGCAAACAAACCTCCAGCTGGTCCATGTATTTGTTAAATTCCACCACCAGCACACCTGATTCAACTAATCAATTCTCATTAAGTAGTTAACTAGTTGAATCAGGTGTGCTGGTGGTGGAATTTAACAAATACATGGACCAGCTGGAGGTTTGAAAGGAGAGGGTTATGAACCACTGGTCTAGGGAGTTGAAAAATGCAATATTCAATATTGGACAATCCAGGACACTTCTTCAATAATAACCAGAAGATGGCGATAGAGGTTCCCTGGAGTGTTGTGCCTTGCTCTTGTAAGATTGTTTGTCACAGAATTTCAGATCCCTGACTGTTGAAACCACAGCCCTTGGCGGAGTATAAATAGACACATTTTTTTTATTATTACAGTTCCTAGTACAGTTGTTTCACTTTCATTTCCCTTGTATTATCATAATTATTATTGTGAATAATTGTAAAAACAAACTTAAATGACAAACCATCTTCTCATGAACTGGCAGTCCAATTGAACTGTTTTTCATTATAAAGCATCAGAGCAGTTGTTGAATAGAAGATGCTTTTTCAACAAATGGCTGGATTGTGAGCCAATGAATTTGACCCGGATGAGATGGTTGAATAAATATAACTGTAATGCATTACAGACTTGGCCTTTTGGCTTGAAACGTCCTGATGTGTAGGCAAATTGTCCCGAATAAGACACAATTTGAATGGTGTTGATACCTTTGAAATTCTACAGAAAATGTAACCCTGAACCTTCATGCAATGTTTTCAAATAATTTTCTCATGAACGATAGGTCTATTAAAGCACTGTTTTTCCCTTTAGAACTGTCTCTACCTAAACTGTGAATCAAACATTGCTGCTTCAACAATAAACCATAAATATAATATAGAAATAGAAATATATTCAGTTATTGCTAGGTCACCTATTCCCCTACACTACTTACGTTTGACTACTGCTGCTAAACACATTGTTCAGTGCCAAAGGCCATACTGCGATCAACGTTCAATTGCTGAGGTTCTCAGTTAGAGCCCAGCAACAGTTCATGCACAAAGCCTTACTGCTTTGGTCTTGTGATTGTTTTCAAAGGTGGCCTGAAAACATTAAGCTTTGTGTGAAATAGCAGAAACATGTCCACAATGTTTTGACACTTATTTTCAGCTGGGCCTCAAAATGTTTTTGCCAATGCTTCACAAGCTATGCCTCAACAGTCTGTTGTCAAAGACTGATAAGAGTCTGAACTTCAATCCTGAGTTTCAGGGTTCAAATCCACGTTGTGCGCCTGCACATTTTACAATTCAATTATTTGTATGCGTGACAAAGCACTTGCCCACAATTGAGTGTTTTGTTCTCATCTTAATTGTGATAAGCCTATTTTATTGTTAAACGTAATTAATTTGCAGTTAATGCTTGGCCGTCTACGTTTACATTTACATTTTAGGCATTTAGCAGATGCTCTTATCCAGAGCGACTTACACAGTTTACATTTCTTTACATACAATCCATTTATACAGCTGGATATTTTACTGAAGCAATTCAGGTTAAGTTGAGTTACAAGCCCAGCTCCCTAACTATTACACTACACTGCCAGCCTGTGTTAAGGTCTACACCTTAACATTCTTCAGCTATAGATTATGTTGCAAATGAGCCCACTCTGTGTCAAACAACGTGACACCACTGTCCCGGTAATCCAAAGGTTGCGTGTTCCAGGTTGGTCATCGCACACTATGGATTGTAACTGTTTTCAAATAGTGAAAACTCATGAGCTGTTATGCTGAATCACGTAATGTTGTTAATGTGAAATTACATTACATTACATTTCAGGCATTTAGCAGACGCTCTTATCCAGAGCGACTTACAGTTTAAATTTCTTTACAATCCATTTATACAGCTGGGTATTAACTGAAGCAATTCAGGTTAAGTACCTTGCTCAAGGGTACAACAGCAGTGTCCCAGCTGGGGATTGAACCTGCAACCTTAACGTTACAAGCCCAGCTCCCTAACCATTATACCACACTGCCTGCCTAATCCTTCATGCTCTTTAGTTTTTTGACTGTCGTTTATTTGCAGTCAGCACTCCAACATTGGATGCAGGCGAAAGCATCACACAGTCGGTTTCGCTTCTGCTTTCACACCAAGAGGTCAAAGGTTCAAATCCAGTCAAAAGACATTTGATCAAAACAAATAAGCATATTATAACTTTACAAAAATGTGTCAATTTTTCATACACATATTTTTTCCCATTGATGCGGTTTGCTTGTGCTCGGACCCAGCTTGTACCTGCTTGCAGCTATATTTATTGTTACTATTATTATTATTATTATTATTATTATTATTATTATTATTATTATTATGAGTAGTAGTAGTAGTAGTAGTAGTAGTGGTAGTACTCATTTCACAGTTAACCTTTGTGTGATTTACAGATCATTAGGAAAATACAAGCAGAGAACACAAATAACAAATAAGCAAGTATGGTGCTATCCCTAGCATAACAACAACCGGCCAACAGTTTTCAGTTATTGGTTCAGCCAACAGATTTAAGCAGATCTGTGTTAGGTGAATCCAGAGCCCATTGGTCTGGTCAGACAACAGAAGAAATGTTAATGTTCTTTTATTGTTTTAAAAAAAATTCTTTTAACATTTAAAATTCTTCACAGTTAAAAGTTGGCATACCAACTAGAGGGGGAAACCCCAAAACAGTATTTGGTAACAATAGGATAGTGCATTTTTCAAAGACAGGGAAACAACTTAACAGACTAGACTATACAACAGACAGGACTGGAAATACATATAATCTTAAATCAAAACAAACAAGAGACAAAAAGCAAAGGTTTGTGCTTGGGCGTTGGGTACCCAGAGCACCTCCTCTGGGGGGGTGAGCTATATAATGAGAGAAGAAATGTTAATGTCATGTGAGGTTAGCATTTGGGTTTTATGTTTCCAACATTAATCTAGGCAGCAGTGCGATATAGTACTTAAGGAACTGTGCTTGCAACTCAGAGGTTGCAGGTTCAGTTCCCAGGTCGGGTATACCATTGTGTCCTGAATTGATTGAAACATCTGGCTAAATGAATCAATCATCTGCAAATACTGTAAGCGGTGCAAAGCACTCTGCAAAAGAGCATCTGCTAACTGCTTGAATTAATCTGTGCAATGCACTGTATGCAAATTGGTCTCCTCCCATCCTATGGAAATTTCACCTTGGCAGCAACTGGTGTTTGGCTCTGATTCCCCTCAGCCATGAATGAAATGGAAGCAGAAAAAAACCCCATACTCCAATACTGAGTTGAAAAGTGATGTCAATGATGACACGACAGGTGTGATGCATTGCAGATACATTTTTTTGAATATTATGTACTGAACCTCCATCGTGCATTTTAGATCTCTTGGTAGAAAGATTTACATTTTTTTAATGTAACTAGATAGACTAGCTCACCCTGATATTGAAGCAAATGTTTGCCAGCAGGATGTCAGGTTCAATGCATTTATTTACAGAGGATTTCATGGTGCTCCAACGCAGGCCCCACGTCACCACCACCACCACCAAAGTTCTGGGCAGCATCGTCCACCGATCCAGGCCACAATACAGCATCATCATCATCTTGAGACTCCACTACCACTGAACACTGTCCATCTAGTCAATCTGTCGTCACCACTGTTTACTTGTTCTACACTATATACATTTTTTTTTTTTTAAACCCACTAACCTTTCTTTCCCAGTGTTACAGGTATGATACGCAGACGCCTGCAATGATGTCTATTGCTGTATTACTGCACTGATATTGTGCGCTAACTATGATTGTTCTTACCTTGTATTAATGCACATCTTGTAAGTCGCTCTGGATAAGAGCGTCTGCTAAATGCTTAAAATGTAAAATGTAAAAATGTAAATGTAAATCACCACATGTGCCTTCTCAACATTGTGAACACGAGGCCCTGGCCCTGTCTTCACTTCCACCTTTCGACTGTACTGAGATTGCCTCCACGTAAATACGGTGCCAAAGGTGAGGTTGCGAGGAGTCTCACACTTAAACTTAGAGTTGGTTAGACCCCACGCCTAGCTGCCACTGTTTACTGCAGGCCTCACTCCAGCAACTTATGGCATCTTTGGAATGTTTTTCTCAAGGATCTGAGAACTGTGCTGTTTTGCAACTTCCTTATGAACCTTGCCAAGCCTTACAAATTGTTGATGTTGTGTGTGTATATATAGTATATATATATATATAATATATATATATACAGTATATATGCAACATGGATGTCACAAGGATGTTGGTTTGCATTTGCACGGATCATGTTCCACTCTTCCAAAAGATCAAAGGCAAGAAAAAGTATGAATCAATTGCATGAAGGATTTCAAAAATATATATAATTGAATTAATTGTATTAGTCAGGCGAATAGAAACAAGAAACATTACATTTTTGTTCCTGGTACTATATACAGAAACAACTGACCTCACAATTTACAATGTGGAGACAATATATAAAGCCCCATATGTACATCAAAATGTACTTCTGAGAGGGTATTATCCATACATACACTACATGTAACCATATGTGTAATGTGTAACCATACACGTTATTTTATGTTGTCCACAGCAGTTCCATTTTGATATTCAGAAACAAGAACATTCACATTCTTGAACGTTGACAATGGGTTAAAGGGCAAATTCAGACAGTCATTCAAAATAGTGAGGACATTATGTAAAGCCTACTGTCATCAAAAGAAACATTAGTACATGAAAGGTAGAAGCAAGGCATAACAAAAGCACAGGAGAATTTGTCACTAACTTACAAAGACAAAAGCTTAATATAATGTATTTTTAGTGAAGATTTCAACAGTTGAGTTTTTTTGAATTTTTTAGAACTTTCAGATTTACAATAATACTAATACTACTAGCTCCCCATCTGTAATGTTTTAATGAATTAATTGCCATTGGATTGTTGTCTATATATTGTAGGCAATGTGATTGCCACAAATAAATACATAGGTTTTATTGGTATTTCAAAATGAGAAATTCCAGTGCGGGTTCTGTCATTTAAAATCCTAAAGGCTAAACTGTTCTATTAATATAAATGTTTCAAAACACTTTCTTCAGCGGTGTGTCAAACTCCTAGTTATCCAGCCTGGGTTTTGTTATATTTTATTACAGATGGGACAAAGTTCTCGAGTTATCTAGCCTTGTGGTGTACATTCGCGATAATACGTCCTCACAATCATAACAGTGCCTGCTTATTTATGGCGTTTAAGTATTGGTCTAGTGCTGGACCTCTGCAAAGTTATGATTCGTTCAAATAACCATCTATCATATGCAACCTTGGAGAGATGTGTCAAGAACTGCTTTAGCTATTGGACAAAAAGTCGTTCAATTAAAACTAACCTCTTGATTGATTGGTCAAAACAGCTGTCAATCAAACCACGAACGAGGTGGGTCGAATTGCAAGTTAGGTCCTTGGGGAGAGGCAAATGTTTGGAGAAGTCAAGAGGCGATGGTTGGCGGCGTATGGAATGACAGTAAATACAGCGAAGAATTACTTTTTGTAGATAGCTCACAGTTACTTAATGTACACTACTGAAGACAACAAAAAATAGAGACGAAATGGAACTTTAAGTCGTGTTTTGTTAAACGCGAAGCAATACGGAATCATTTAAAAAGCGAAATACAGGCGATGATTTATTATACGTTATGTATTTAGCTTACTAGCCACTCTATGCAGACTGGGTGCAAATAAACAATGCAAACAAACACACGCGAGCTAGCTATCTAGCTAACGTTGTTAAGTAGCGCTGGCTAAAAGCATTAGCTGCAGTGTATTCACTTGTTTGCTCAACACCAACTCTTTTTTTTAAATGCAGTATTTTTTTCAGTCTCTTCTGCTTTGCATTTGACTTGTCTTATGAGTGTTATTAGCGCTGGCTACATCGCTAGCGTGCTTACTGGCTAGATAGCCCCACATCGTGTGGTGTTGTGTGGATAACATGCCAGGCATCGGATTGAAATGAGGCCCGTCATTCCAATTCCAGTATCGCTTCAAACTACATCATGACAAACAACCAGGTAAGACATAATTGCGATCGCAATCTCGTTACTTGCTAGCTAGTTAGCTTCTGTCATTTCCCGAAAGATTGCCGTTTAGATCGCGCCACCTTCGATTGACCAATACTAAAGTTGCAGGCTTTTTGATGTCGCCTTACTTTACTAAAGGTGTTGTTATAACGTCAGAAAGTCAACTGTTCATCATTTTCAAAATGTGCAGTTGGTCCTGGCTAGTACTACGTTAACTACCGTTATAACCTTGCTAGCTATGAGTTTGTTGATCTAGCTAGAGATGTTTAGTTTGCCAACGTTACATATTTTATGCAAAATGTCATAAAATACAGCGATTACATTTACCCTGCTAGATAGCACGTTACTAGTGTTTTAAGGTCAGTAATTGGACTGAATCTTGTAAGCTTTCAAGCTAACGTTAACTAATGTTACATTTTGCGTTGCCCTCCCATTTGTTCTGACAGCTATCTTACTTCGTTTGCTACTGTGTCTTCGTAAACAAATATCGGTCACAATGGGAGAACATTACCAGTTCAAAGTATTTTTTACAATTGTATCAAGTTAGTTAGCTTGCAATCTTGCAAGCTAAAAACGAAAAAGAAACGAAGGGTCATGTTCTGTAGTTGTAATGTTAGCAACAAATTGATAGCTGGTTCACTAACCAGCAGCAAAGCGATCATTTTCCATTTCCATTTCAAGTGCGTAACATTAGCAAACCGTTGCTTGTTTACAGCATGGCTGTGCTGTTATTATGGATTACAAACTGACTTGTTATTATGGATTACAAATAACGTCAGCTACGAAAACAACCTCTCAGTAGCTAGAGGATAAGAGGTTTATTAATTTTAGTAGTTTTATGTAGCTAGCTAGCAAAAATTAACAGCGATCACGGTGTTGTGAAATTGCAGTGAAAACGGACCTACAGTATCTCTGCGTACCTGGTACTAGATCCTGCAGATAACACAATATTTAAAATATAAATTAAAGGGGAAATTAAGCTGGACTGAAATTTGTGGACACCGGCAAAATCTTTGAACTCTCCGGTGGTCTTTTCTTTAACGATCATGACTATTATTGCTGTTAATATTTGCTAATGGTATTGAGTTGTAGACAATAAATGTCTGGAGTTGACACTATTGGTCAAATAAGTTTAGAGTTAAAGTTTGGCGCTGGTTTGCAGCCTCTAAATGTGTCGTGCTTGGCAGAAATGCAGTTCAGTAAATAGTTATATACGTAAACATTACCACACACAGTCAGCCATTATGGGGAATGTATACGGTGTGCACACGTGGGGATTTACAGCTGACGTATACTGAAATTATTTTAAATTACATTTGGGGGATTTCCCCACACCTCTCCTAAATTCCCACATCATTCATAGAATATGTCACATAGAGAGAGAGCGTATCATGTACGCAGGACCTTGCAGAAATTACAGTTCATGCTGTAGTAATAATTGTTCACGTTCTGCCTTTTGCTGAGTGAATGGTATTTGGTGCGTCATCGTCTTCCCCGTGATTTGGAGCGTGGTCCTACACTAACGTTAACTGACAAAGTGCCACTTAGATTAAGGTCATTAGTATTGGGTGACACTGTGTTGCTTGCTCAGTGGGTTTTCCGTTTTTTTGGTTTGGACGGGGAAGGGCTTGTGGTGCCCCCGTCTTCAGCTCGGTGTTAATAAATGTGACAAACACTTGATTTCCCCCGCCTCCAATAACCTCAGTGATAGAAAGACTGTTAAAGCAGTAGGTATACTTGGGTGGTTTCTTTTCCTTCTCTCTTTTTGCATGGGGGAAATTTCTGACTTCAGGAACCGACTATGGTGTAAGACCTCAGCGCTTACAGATTTCCTTTACAACTGCCGTTGATTCATCAGAACCTAGGCAGTCAAATGGACAAGCACCTACACTCACAGCCATTGTTTATTCACAACAAATAGAGTCAAAGCACGGAAAATGTCTTCCTTTACTGCCCCCTTCAACCTCAAAGCTGAATCCGTTTTCACAAGATCCGTGCAATTTCCATAGTGCATTATTCATGGAAGGAACAGAAATGGTTTTCATTTGATCCTCAGAGTGCAACAGATGTAAGCGTTAAGCAACCTTTCTCCAGAGCCTGTGGGAGCAAACGCGAGATTGAACGTTCAAACTAATTGTCCCAACTCTCTGCAGTTCCAGTCTGAACTTGCCGCAGTCAATCTGCTCCCCGTCTTTCAGGCAGCTACGCTGACACGCCCACTTATGTTATGTGTGGGTTTTCAAATCTTGAGCCTAAAAACAGGAAGTCTTAGTTATGCGATCGCCAGAACCACTGATGTCTTTGCCAGCAATATTTATGGTGTGAATTTCACAGGAAACTTCAAAGCTATTTTTTATGCCTTTGACTTTTTTTTGTTTGTTGTTGTTTTTCCCCCTGTTTGGCTCATACTACATTTTGATCAGACTCTTTCTTATGGATCCTCTCATGAATTTCACCCCTTGGGATGCTAAAAGTCCTGAATTGACCTTTCGGAAAACAGCGTCTTCTGTTATTTTGGAAAGACAAAATATCCTAAACTGGGCCGTCAGTGCCTTTTAGGTCCATACTTAATTTAATTTGTTTTAAACTTTGACTTGAATGTAGCGACTTTAAGTCGTCAATTTAGTTAATGTGCATATTTATGCCTGAGCTTCCCCGAATACAGTTCAGTGAAACGTTTCTTGAGGGCAGGCTACAAATACGGTCTTCAGATGCGATTTATCATTTGCGAACATGTAAACATGTCAAGCTTATTGGACTAATGAAGTGTTTGAAGCAAAGAAGCTCATGCGAAAACCAGCATACATGTAGTGCTCAGGGGATTAAATTTGACCCCCCATCCAGAGCAAGTGCTCCAATAAAGAGACAGGCCTACCTACTTTTACCAACAATCAAGACTGCAGGCAGGTATGAATTCCATTCATTTTCATAGTTGTATGCTAACAGAGAGCTTGTGCCTTGGCAGTCTCTCTCCCTCATAATCCCGAGGGGTTATTATCAGTAATAATAGATGTCGATTGGCTTTCCTACATGATACGATAGCATAATAGCTGGCTACTAACATTACAGTGTGTAGTAGTGGGTTGTGGAAGCTCTTGGCTTGTTATATTTGGATACCATGTAACTTTCTTTTTTTATCGCAGTATCTAGGTGGCTTTCAAGAATGGCAACGATTTTCTTTGTGGTTTGTTTGTCTTGCATGCAAATAGTTCATGCCACATGACAGCAGCAATGGCGACCTTGCACTGAATCGCAGACATTCTCACTGGTCAGGAATTTCAGGCATGCTGCTTTTCTGATTCTCACCGTTTGGAACAAATAGCGTAACTTTATTGTGAGAGTCGCTCGACACCTGCCACCTGTAGAGGGGAACAGATTGCAGATTTGGGCCGTGATGCATCGGCGCCTTTAGCTTCAAGACTTCGAGTAGAAAAAAGGGTCAAGTGCTCAGTTAGGCGGCGAGCATTTGGGCCTGTGCTGTTTTAGTTTGGTTTCAAGTATTCCTTTTTTAAAGGATACTCAAACATTTACATTCCCTAATTTTCCCCACCCTCAGCCTTAAACTAACAACGGAAGGGCCCAGCTATTGCTGCGCTCAATTTATCCGCTTTTTTTTATCAGAGAGCTTTTCTTAACCACGCTAAGATTAATCTGCACTTTTGAACTTTGGATGAGCGGTGTCAAACATCATTTTTTTCTCCCCTGTGGTAGCCACTTTATGTAGAATGAAGACGTTAGCATCTCATTGTGCATTGTGCGAACAAATCACTCTGTGACCCAAGGGACGTGTACGTTAAAGACGTATCAAGAAGTATGTCAGTCAACCTCCCTGGACCTTACCGTCTTTGAATGGACACTGTCTATTCAGAGGCAACGTGTTTCTGGAGACTTGGTCTGAACACGCTCGTGATATGCGAATAGCGATCTCAGCGACCTGCGTGCTGGAAATTCTTTATGGTGGAGGAATATGAAGTTCTGCAGGAATACCCAGGTTGCAGGATTCCCCGGAGATGGCAAACACAGTGAAAGTATGCAGTCTTAAATACCTACACATGTATTTTACGCCCTATGAGAAATCATAAAATCACAGGAGAATCGACAAAATGCTGCCTGAAGTAGGTCAAACCATGTTGCGCATACCTGAGTGCAGGTGCGGGCTCAGAGATTCTGTCCTGTGTTTGTTTAGATGTTTCTATTAGCGCACTATAAGTAGTCTTTCCCTTGCACCAGCCTAAACTTTCACTTTCTTCAGTCGACACGTTGTGTCATTCTCATTTTCTGGTCTGCGCGATACGGGCCAACTCTTTCTAAATTCATATTTCTTTACCCTCAACCAAAGCGACGTACAGTGCCCCTCGTGTTGACAAATAACCCCTTTGTTTCACGTTGTATCCCAAAATGCCTTGCCTTGTGACATGCGTTCCTGCCCCTGCACATGCTAGCGCCCTGTGTGTGTGTGCGTGTGTGTGTGCGCGTGTGTGTGTGTGTGTGTATGTGCGTGTGCGTGTTGCAGCGGGCTGGCTCTTCCCTGTATTGACACCGTCTTTGTTTAGCGAGGCTCAGGCCACAGCCTCAGCTGTTTACTTGGGGTTATTGACTCAGACGGTCTTGGGTTCCGCTCGCCATACATGGCCTGGGGCGTGTTGGGGGTGGGGGTGGGGGAGAGCACTTCCGTGTGTGCCGCATAGACTTGTAAAAGTGTGTGGGCTGTTCGGGCAGCAGCTGTGGATGTTTGTGGAATAGGGCCAGGTGGTATAACCCCAGGCCACCCTATAACAGCCCGCCCTCCACCCCCACCCCCAGTCCCGAGTCCTCCATCCCCTCTTGTTAGAAGCCTTCAGCCTAACATTCCCATCTCTTAACAACTCCACTGCTCACTATGGCCTATTTACATTGTCTGTTCCCCACGTACATTAACACATGGTGCGTTATAGCTCTACGGCCTACACACCCATATTTTTTAAACATTTTACATTTTTAGGCATTTAGCAGATGCTTTTATCCAGAGCGACTTACATAGTTGACATTTCTCTACATACAGTCCATTTATACAGCTGGGTATTCCCTGACCATTACACTGCACTGCCAGCCATATCAAGCTGGGGCTTTACTTGAGCTATTGACACGGTTGTATTCCGCCCCGTCTTCTTCTTCCACACGAAGAAACTTCACTAAATCATTAGAAATGAATAAAAATCGATCATGTCCTCGAGTAGCACGTTTGACATTTTAACATTTTAACATTTTGGCCGTGTAGCTCTTAACCAGAGCGAATCACAATGGTGTGTTAATCAGTTTAAAAGCCACGAGTGGCCTGTCTGGGTTGTGCAGGGCTAAACAATGAAATGCGCTGTAGGCCATGCTCGTTGGCTAAGTTGGCGTTCAGACGGATGCAATCCGATCCGCTGCCATTTAAGCGCTCGGTTCAGTTGTCAGCGAGATTGGGATTTCAGGGAAGCGCTGACTTGACGTCCGCTTTCAGTGTTTCGGGATCGACTGGAGGGAAGCGTATCATAACAAACGGGCCGTCGCCAAAACTCCCTTCGTGTTGGGGAGACGTGACCCCAGATAATAACCGCCTCCAGTCCCGAGTTTGTTCCGTTTCCCCCCCAAAAGCCCAGCTTCGGGAGTCATAGCTCCTACATTCTTGGCAGGGCGAGATTCTCGGAGCACAATTGCAACATTGGGCCTCGTGGAGTAACAACAATCCTTTTAAGGGTTCAGGCAAAAACTCAGCTGAACCCGTCGGGTGAAGTCATCGCGTGCGGTCGCTGTGCTCCTGACGTAAAGAGTCGAACGTGCTATTTTGCCCGTCCGTCTCTTGTTGGTGGGTCAGGCTTCTGTCAGCTGCTTCGATGTTTCGCCTTCCGTCAAAATGTCAGAGTTGCATCACAGTACTCTGGCGTTTTCTCTTAGAATTTGCGAAGTGTACTTCTCTGTGGTTCTCTGTGGCTCAGTTGGTAGAGCACAGCGTTGGCAACGCTTAGGTTGTGGGTTCAATCCCCACTGGGGCCACATATGCTGAAAATGTATGCATTCACTACTGTAAGTCGCTTTGGATAAAAGCTTCTGCTAAATGGCGTATATTATATTATTATTATTACTTCTTTTAGAAATGTGTGTGAAACCTAGTGTCTCGCAAAGCGGGAGCATTTTTACCTTTGAAAACATGCTCCATCTCTGCTTTTTGGCCATAACGACAGATGTCAATGAACAAAGTGGTTTTAATTAAATTAAAGCTTTTTTAAAATTTGAGTCGGCTTCTCCGCATGTGAAACACAAGGTCTGCCTTGATACCAACATCGCCTTGACGTCGTCCACGTCAGCTCGCGCGCACATCGCCGGACGAGGGCGAAGGGGAGAAGCGCAGCGAGATAAACGGGGAGGAAGGCGATTCGGCGCACGGAGGGGGGGAGGGGGTGGATGGCACCGGGGTCCCTTTATTAATGCTCTGTTTTCATAGGGTCGTCGGCCAGAGGAGGAAAAGAAAAGTCTGTTTGATAAATACGGAGACACAGCGCGATTGTGCGAGCGGCGAGCCTCGCGGACGCAGCCAGCGCGCTCTCCTAATCGAACGCATCGCCGCATAAGCGAGAAGAAGAAAAAAAATAGGAGAGGAAGGATGTCATAATCGGCAGGCCTGAATCGAGGCTCTGTTTCTATAAAAAGCCTGCTAACGACACTGCCCAGGGCTGGAGCGAGCGCTTGGCTACGGCCGGCTCATTGTGCACTGTGCGCCGCGGGCGAGCCGGGGAGGTGAAGGCAGGCGAGATCGCCAGAGCCACCGACGGGGCGCCGGGACGAACTCGGCCATTGCATCGCGTTACGGGCGTTTGGCGCACGCTCTTACCCGGACCGACTCGCACTGTTTGTGTTTCTTTACATGCGTACCATCCGTTTATACAGCTGGATTGAGGTTAAGTGCCTTGCCCAAGGGTACAGCGGCAGCACCCCACCTGAGTATCGAACCTGCAGCCTCAGTGTTACAAGCCAGGCTCCCCTAACCATTATGCCACACTGCCCCGCACTCGTTCGTAATGCAAGCAGAAAAGGCTATGGCGATCAGGCCAGGTTGTTATGAGATTTTTCAGCTCCAGGATCCAGGGAGACTCCTTTGTTCGTGGCCGTGCTCTGGTTGGGTGAGAACTGTGGTTCCTTTATGAAAACCCACATACCTTACACATGCCATTCTTTCGTTCTTTCTTTTTCGAAATTGCGAAACCGGTGCCAAGCGGAGCTCACGGTTTGAGCACGATGACTGACGGGCTGCGGGGTTATAAAGGGGCAGTGTTCTTCACCGTGAGCGCACTGGGGGGAGTGGCCTGTTGTGTGTGTGTGTGTGTGTGTGAGTTTGTCATAACTGTCGATGGGGGGATGGGGGGGGGGCATCGGAGCACCGCAGCTGAGTGTCACACGGAAATTGGTTTGAAGTTCCTGGTTCTGGACTGCGCGAAACCTGAGCACTATTTATATATGTGTGTTTTTTTAACCCTGTCTCAGGTCTGTCAAAGGCTCTCAACCGCAAATCCAAGATATGAGAGGATCGTTGGCGACTTCCCCCTAAGCTGGTCCGTCAAGAAGTAGGCCCCACCGTAGCGACCGCGATGGACCGGAACAAGCGCAACTCCATTGCCGGGTTCCCCACGCGGCCCGAGCGCCTGGATGATCTGGACGGCGGGGTCGCGGGGGACACGGGCCCCCCGCAGCAGGGCCGGGTCTGCCCCTCCTCCTACCGGGCCCTCATCAGCGCCTTCTCCCGCCTCACGCGCCTCGACGACTTCATCTGCGAGTGGATCGGCTCCGGATTCTTCTCCGAGGTCTACAAGGTCAGCCGCCCCCCCCCCCCTCCGCACTTTGAGTCGCTTCAGCTAAAAGAGTCCCGAGTCTCCATCGCTGTAGATCAGGGGTCCTGCAATCCTGGGAGGGGCCGCGATCTGCAGGCTTTTGTTCTCGCTCACCACTTCGATCGATCGAAGTAAAGCGGTTGGTTGTGCAGCTACCTCACCTGGTTTATTAGGTTCTGAATTGTTTCTTCATTTTGAGATGAAAACAAAGAACAGTAGGTCCTCTCCAGGGACCAGGGTTTGGAACCCCTGCTTGAAATTGTTAGACAAGTTTTTCTTTTTAGTTTTTTAAAAATATAATATTATCATTATTTATTTATTTGGATTTTCACGTACTGTTATTTCCAGTTAAGACCAGATCATAAAAGCAGCGTGGACCTTTCTTTCCACTCTGTTTTTCCACTCTGTCCGCGTCCAAAGGCGGTTCATTCTTACCCAACAGCGTCACTGTTCCTGTGAGGGCTCTGGGACTTTGCCCTGTGGGCGCTGGGAATCCTCGCCGCTCCGGCCTCGCTCCCAGCGTTCCCGTTTCACTGGGGACTCGCTCGAGCGCTCGGCTCAGAGAGAGATCGAGCTCCGCTCTCCACGAAACCCCTATAGAAGGAATCCCCAGAGGCTCTGAGAGACGGTGTTCGCCAGTGGGGCCCTTATGACAGGCCGGACGAAAACCCACCGGAGGCTTTTCCTTTATAATCGCGTGCAAGGTTCGAGAACTACCCTCGTGGGGGGATTTGGTGGAGAGAGCGAATCGAGAGCACATGTGCTCATAGCTGCCAGCCTCTCTGTAGGCTGCGGTGCAGTCAAACAGCCGGGGACGACCGTGGGTGCCTCAGGCTCGGCCCTTGGGTTTCAACTGCACCGCAGAGAAACCAGGCCCCGGCACGCACGCACGCACGCCATCGTTTTTTTGAAGCGCTTTGAGTTTCCGAGACTCTCAGAAAGAGGTCAGTCTTTTTATGGGGTGAGAAGACTTTCTCTCTTTGGTGCTTGGAGTAAAACTGCACAGCTGCGTTAAGCGTTTCACAGGCGACGTCGTCGCGGGCCCGCTCTCCCGGTGAGTCATCGGAGAAGCTGTTTGTGAAATTGCAGTCAAACCTCTTAAAGGGACGGGCGAGTGTAACGCTCTGCCTCCGCGCTAGTTATAGTCATTACATCATCACAGAGCCCTGCACCAGGAGCTGCGATTAAAGGCACCTGGAGGTTGATCGTGTTTACTCTGAAAAAGTCAAGTTGTCTATTAATAGCGTGGCGGAGCAGACGGCCGCGAAGCGCGAGCGCTCCGATTCGGGCCTGCGAGCGCGAGAGCGGTTGCTGCTGTTACGTGTGCGGCCTTTGATCAGCGGAGTCGTGTCTGATTCGGTTGAAGGTTTAAGCCGGTGACGTGAGTAACCAGCGCTGCTGTGCTGTCCTGCGGGAGCGCGCTCAGGAACGCCGAAGAGGCGCGTGTCGTACCGAGCCCCTGTTAATCCTTTACGAGAAGTCAAAGTGACTGGGCGTAATCGACCGGGTTTAAAACTTCGGCGGGGGGGTAGGGGCGGTTTGTGAGGTCCGTACTCAGGGGGCCCGCGTGCCGGGAGGATGACCCGGGTCGACCCGCTTAGGAGGTGGAGGTCAGACGGGCCCCGAGGAGCCGGGGCTAGTTCCCATTACGCGGGTCGATGCGCTTCCCGGAAAAAAACCAGCCCGGCCGTTTTCTTACCGAGCTCTCAGCTGCGGGGTACGCGGGCGGGCGTGGGGCGGAGCGCGATGGAGCTTTGTAAAGGAGGGGGGTCGGTGAACTCCTTCAGTTCAAAGGCACACGACTTGGGATTAAAAAGAAAATAGTTATTTTAAGACTTTTAACTATTGAATCCGGGAGGGGGGTTCTGATATTTCTACTCCAGATTATGCAATTGCAGCAATTGAAGTGGTAGAGAATGCATTGCCGTTATAAACACCCCACATTAGAGAGTCTGTCGGTGCCGCTGTGTTTCTTAACATTTAATGCTACCAGAGACTAATAAGGGCCTTTGTAACTGCTCTATTAAAACTATAGCTTCACTACAAAGCGCTCCTCGGTAAGAGACGCTTTGTGGAGGACGCTGTTAAGGGAGTCCCGAGTAGCATCTCTCGAACATAAAAGACGGGGGTGTGTGTGTCGAGGAACCCCATGGGCCAGGGTGGCGTCTTTGATCATTTATTGATACCGGGAGAGAAGAGAAACCTGCTTGCTGATTACTGGGTGGAATATTGGAGTGGAATATTGGACCTTGCCTCCCTTACAGCTTCTGCCAAGAGCTACGCTCCCCATCCACCAATAGAAATCACTCCACTCTGCTGTCCGCCAATAGAAATCGCTCCACTCCCATGCAATGGGGACAGAGGTGACAGGCGTGTGTACAGTCAGTATTCCCCACTGTAAGTCAGAACCCTTGCATGAATGGAGAGGATAGGAGGGGGATGGGGCGGGGGGAGGGAGGAGACTGTAGTCACTGCATTAATGCTTGTCCAAGCCTATTAGTGCAGGGCCATGATCCCATGTCCTGCTGTGCTGGAGAGAGGCACTGTGCCTGCGCCGTGGCCGGCTTTGATTGGGCCGCACGGCGCGCGGGGCTTAAGGGGTTAACGCGCTGGAGCAGAAGCGCAGCGATTGGGGGATGGGCTGCCGGCCGTCAGCTGGCCTGCATCGACGCGACCGCAAAGGGCCGCTCCACTCGGCCCAGACCGAGAGGAGAGCGGGAGACGCACGTTACTTTAGGTCTCTGTTTTGTCGGGACGCCCGCGTAAAGAGATTTTTCGGTGTAAACCCCGCAGGTTCTCAGTGAACCGTCCCGTGCATTCTGCGGTTTCACTCACAAGCCCCCCACCGTACCAGCGGCTGGAAAAGGGACAGCCGTACAGCTGTAATTCTACGAGGCGTGTCCGACTTTACGAGTGCGATTTCATCCTCCGCGTGTCAGCTCTGTGATTTGCTGCTTCGCCGGCGGCGCTAGAAATCTCCCATCTGTAATCGATTATGAGCGATCCCAGCGCAGTCATGACATAATGCAATTGGCACATTTACCGCAGGGCCGCATCGTGCTCCTAGCACGTTAGCGCCGTGCGCCCGTTCCTCCGCGGACTGTCGGGGTTTCCGGTTTATCCAGTCGGCAATGTCGATGCACCGGGTTACCTCGACAGGAACGTCGGAGTAACCTGTTCCTGCGGAGTGGCGAACAGCTTGGCGGCACGGGGGGGCGTTCTGGGCCCCTGTGTGAAAGCAGCTGCTCTCGCTACAGGTGGGGTGGCGAGGGGAGCGGGGGAGGGGCGTTCCCAGCTGGCCTCCCCTTTCGCACGGCGAATGCGGTCAGAGCGTTCCACTCTCTTCTCATCTTTTTTAGGCTTTTTCAGGGGTTAGTTGTTTACGCTGGACTGCTTCCCTTTTTCTGTCCAAAAAAAAATAGGCTTTATCCTCTCTTCCTTATATTGCTTCCTCAAACACAGCTGGAAATAAACCGTTATTTGCTACACATCTGGTTGTTTGTTATGGAGTGCTTTTACATTTGAAAAAAAGATCTTTGTAAATAAAATGTGTAGAAATAAAATGCATGATTTGTTGTTATTATTATTATTTATTATTATTATTATTATTATTATTATTCCATCCCTCTGTCTCTTCCTCGGCCTCTGTTCTATCTCTCCTACTCCCTGTCTGTCTGTCCTTCCGTTAATCCCTCTCTCCGTGGCATTGAGACAGCATGGCCCGAGACAGGCTCTCTGTTTTAGCGTGCTAGCCGGCTGACACATGAGAAGGCACGCGCGGGAGAGCTTCTCTTCTCCAGGCTATATTTGCAGGCCCCTGCCCCTTTGCAGGCGTCCATTTTTAACCGCCCTTCCCCGATGCTTCTCAAGCGCCCGCCCGCGTCGAAGCCGCCCGTAGGTGCCTGTATCTTTACGTCTCAGCTGGAGGAAGTGATATAACGGCCCATTCTTCTCGCTCTTCGACTTCCTGTGGTCGTGCTCTCCCTCGGCAGCCGAAAGCCAGCGACGCTGCAGTGGAACGTTCCAGTAGCGTCGCGAGCGCGTGGTAACCATGGCTCAGGGGGCTTTGCGCCGGGCGTATCGCACTAGGCGGTAGGGTACGGTTCAGTCCGGATGTCGCTGTATTTCTGTACCGCTCTGTGATGTTGGGTGTACTTGCACACAAGCCACAGCAGGACATGTGACTGTGCGCAACCATCTCTTTGGCGATGACTTGATGTGAACTTCTCCATCCCCAGCCATCTGAGGCTCTTGTATCGCGACGCCTGTGACCTAATTGACTTCCCTCTGAGAGGAAATGCTCGTGATACACATTCGTTCTGCAGTTCAAGCTGGAACTGTGCAGAATGTCAGGCTGCGCGCGCGTGTGTGTGTGTGTGTGTGTGTGTGTGTGTGTGTGTGTGTGTGCGTGTGCATGCGTGCTTGCGTGTGGTTAGCTGTGTGTTCGTGTGAGTGTTGTTAGCTGTTTGTGTGTGTGTGTGCATTTGTGTGTGTGTGTGTGGTTAGTTGTGTGTTCGTGTGCGTGTTGTTAGCTGTTTGTGTGTGTGTGTGTGCGTGCATGCATGCGTGTTTTTGTGTGGTTAGCTGTGTGTTCGTGTGAGTGTTGTTAGCTGTTTGTGTGTGTGTGTGTGTGCGTTTGTGTGTGTGTGTGGTTAGTTGTGTGTTCGTGTGCGTGTTGTTAGCTGTTTGTGTGTGTGTGTGCGTGTGTGCATGCGTGCTTGCGTGTTTTTGTGTGGTTAGCTGTGTGTTCGTGTGAGTGTTGTTAGCTGTTTGTGTGTGTGTGTGTGTGTGTGCGTTTGTGTGTGTGTGTGTGTGTGGTTAGCTGTGTGTTCGTGTGAGTGTTGTTAGCTGTTTGTGTGTGTGTGTGTGTGTGTGTGTGTGTGTGTGTGCGTTTGCGGTCAACTCTTTGTGCGCCCGCATGTGTGTGCATGGTTAGCTGTGTGCGTGGCTAGCTGTGTGTGTGGTCAACTGTGTGTGTGTGGTCAACTGTGTGTGTGTGGTCAACTGTGTGTGTGTATGTGTGTGGTTAGCTGTGTTTGTGTGCGTGTTGTTAGCTGCGTGTGTGTTTGGATGTGGGTGGGTGTGTGTGTATACTTTTGTACATAGTTCTGTGTCATTACTTATTGCTGCTCTCTCCAGACTACACAGGGACAGTCCCATAACAGATGGTGCATATCAGCGATAGTGGAGCCCTTTAATTACAGCAGAAGTAGCTGGAGGACCGAGGTTTTCAAAGTGAAGGGAAAGCGATGTTCCCTTTCATAAGTCCCGATGACATAATGCAGTCCAAATTTAGCCTTCAAACAAATTAAAGACCTGCTTTTGTGTCTCTTAACCCGGGGCATGTTGAGGTGTGTTTTGATGCGCGCGCGCTCGCTCGCGTGAGAACCCGCTGCAACGAGGGGGTCTGACTCAACACAGCCCAGCAGACCTTTCCGTCTCTCAGGCCCGCTGCTGTCGTCTAACAGCCCTGCCCTTTACGGCGACATTCACAAAGCCCCAAACGCAAAAGGTTCATTAGCACTGCTTCGCTTTTCCATCCTGACTCAGGCCCGTTTCTCCAAAGCTGCTTGCCTTGTGTGTCTCAGAAGGGCTGTGAGCCGGGTCTCATCAGTATTCCATATGTTTGAGGGGGGGGGGGGTGTCCTCATGTTCCCTTCTGCGTATCTCATCAGTCTCTCTGCAGTAGGACACACGGAGTCAGCGCTGTTGTGACGATGCTCGGGGCTCCCGTAATGGACCCGGGGGAAGGGGCGAGGCTGGAGGGTCCGTTGGGTTGAAACTGCAGGAGTGAACCGAGTGTCCCGTTCTTTCGCTGCAGGTGCGCCACCGGGCCTCCGACCAGGTGATGGCGCTGAAGATGAACAAGCTGAGCAGCAACCGGGCCAACATGCTGAAGGAGGTGCAGCTGATGAACCGACTGTCCCACCCAAACATCCTCAGGTCAGCCCCGCCGCACCTCTCGTTCGCACACAGCAGCTCTGCCCGCGTTACGGGTATCGTGTCGCCGGAGCAGCGCCCGTGCATTTCAGCGAAGGCTGACCTTTCTTTGACCCCTTTCTTTTACACCCCGTGACTGAAATGCCGGTCATTAGAATTTTCACGCTGCGCCTGGAAAACATTGCTGTGATGTGGGCGTGACGCTGTGTGAAATTATGAACGGCGCGAGTGCGCGTCACTGGAAACAACGGGGGAAAGTTACTTCCACATCATACTGATTAAGTGTAACAGACACCGCTGCGTGGTAAACATGGTGAAAACCACGGTGCACACTGTGACTGGCAAGTGCCGTGACACACTGGCTAGCCGCGCAGTTGAATCACCACCCTGTGAGACACAGACATTAAAAAAGCCACGTGAAAAACACCGTCACCATTATTGATTAAAACGCTTGTACAGACGGTGAGACAAAACACCGTGACACACCGACATTAACAAAAATGAACCCTGTAATTCATCTTGTTGCCCAAAAAAAACTGCATCGCCGATTCGACGAACCCCGTTTGACCGTGTGTTTCACGTTTAGTCAGTGGGAATCCTTAAACCTAGTCTCGTTCTCAGAATCGGATTCTATTATTAGTGCGACTGGATTTAGACTTTAATGAACTCCACAACAGAGTGCCATGCTTTTAATGACGCTCACTTGTTCAGACAGATGGCAATAAAGGCAAAAAGTGGAAAGTCTCTTTGAAGGAGAAGAAAGCAAACAGACCTCCGCTAATTGGTTGGCGAGTGACGGCATTTGAGCAAATTGGCTGTTTATCCCCCTTTGCTTTGCAGACCTGTAATCCTCTTTACATCCATCAAGGGTCCCGGCGTTGTCCTGACTCGCAGCCCCTATCATCTTTTAAAGAGACCCGGGGCTACAGCTTTCAGCTTGCATTTGCGAGCGTTTTTTCCTCCCCCAGTAATGGAAACGGCTGTGTGACCTCTTTGTTCTCCCTTCCCCCCGCCCTCACAGAAACCAGATCACAGGCCCATTAACAATGGATGTGTTGAAACAGTGTCCCAGGGTTGGATTGCATTGTTTGCTCGTCTGTGACTTCTAAGAACTTGCTTTTGCTTTTCGCTTTTGGGTAATTGGGTGCTGTTTAGTGCCTTGTCGAACAACAGGCCCAAGAGTGCCAGTTGTTCAGTGAAAGAAAAGAGTATATACAAATGTGTACTTTGTGTTTTTGGCTCTGCGATGTGTGTTGTTCCCGTGGCGTTTTCGACTTATCCAGGTGATGGGTGTTTTGGTGAGATAAGTGACAATGGCACAGGAGTGATTTTGTCATGCTCCCACTGGCGGAAGGGCAAAGCACCCTCTCTGTTTCACCTCTCTTCCCAGGCCCCACAAATTTGCCTCTGGAGCTTGCTCTTAAAACTCTTGTCGTTCCCTGGAGAAATACAGGAAACTATTTGTCTCCATTTTGAAAACACCTAATTCCACTTCAAAATATGGAAATGTGGGTTTTTAGAGATCAACTTTGCAATTCCGTCTGTCATTTGGAGGTCACGGAAGAATGCGGGCGCCCCAACTGAAGCTTAGTTGGAAGGTGAGGAGTGGAGAAGAGAAGGGATGTGTTGGCGATCGAATTGCCAATCCGCACTTTGACTCTGAAGTTACATTTACATTTGACATTTTAGGCATTTAGCAGACGCTCTTATCCAGAGGGACTTACACAGTTTACATTTCTTTACATACAATCCATTTATACAGCTGGATATTTTACTGAAGCAATTCAGGTTAAGTACCTTGCTCAAGGGTACAACAGCAGTGCCCCACCTGGGGATTGAACCTGCAACCTCTAAGTCACAAGCCCAGCTCCCTAACCAGTCCAGTTCCCTAACCTAAGATATGCATTGTACAATCAAGGTAATAGTAACTAAGATATGTAATCTATCTGCAAATACATATACATTTAATCGAACCATCCTCTAATCACACCCGATAGTTACATCCAGAAATATGCTACTTGTGGACACTATGCAGCAATGTCACAAAATGTCCATAGCCAGATTTGTACAAAGTTCAAATAGAACATTACTGAAAAAGGAGCCCAGTCATTTACTACTCCGTGCCTAGTGGAAGACACAGCCCAGTAAAAGAAAATTTTAGGTGCATTTTCCTTTCCTAAGGTGCACCACACTACACTGCCAGCAAGTTGATGCCGACGCTCAAACGGTCACTCTGTTTTGTCCGTGGGTGTGTTCAATTTCAAGGTGGCCGGCGTCATGCGCGACACGGTTTCCGCGCGCGTAATCCCAGCCGGAGTGCGTAGGTCGCGACCTTTCGGCCAACGGTAGAACAAAGCCCAGTTTCCGCGGGCGCTGGCTAATCCTATCAAACGGCCGGCGTATACTTTCTCCTGACCAGATGTGACGGACTCTCTCTCTCGCTCCCCACACACCACTGACCCACTGCGTTTGATCCTCTTCTGAGCCTTCTCTGTCACAAGGCCACTGTTCCAACTCACGTGAGTCTGTTCAAAGAGCTGGTGGTCTTCTACCAGTCCACCAGGAACAGCCCCACAATCTCTCACGCTGACACTGAAGGGAACAAAGAACCTGCCCAGGGTTAGAGTGGACTGCCACCCGTAGCATTGTGCTCACACAGGTGAAATGAAAGGTAAACGAGGGGTCCTTTAAACGGGCGCAGTACCCGAAGTGTCCATTAGTGGGCGGATAGGCTCGGCCATCCCCTTTCTCTCCCCGACAGGGACTCTCCTAACCTGAGCCAGGGCCGTTTGAGTTCCGCCAACCCCCCCGGGTTACCCAAGTGTTGACAGTTACCTGCATAAGAGATATATAACTGTCAGGGAGTTTAGTGATGACACAGGTAATCAGCGTTCCCTTCACAACCTAGGTGTGGATTTGAGCACGCCCTGTATTTGGCTTTAATGAGTCTCCCTCTGTCATCCCTCTGCTTTGTTACAGAACTGGAAAGCTTGGCTCTGAAGTCGACCTGCAGAATTACAAACTGCACGCATCGTGCAGAGCCAAACCTGGCAGCCATATTTGTCGTGGTGACCAAAATTATTTGTGGCATCTATTTTTTGACATTCGGTTTAGAGAGTTAGTTCGCTTGTTCTTTTTCGCTCACTTCCTTGTACGCTCGTTCGTTGGGCTGGTTTTTGTGGTAAATGCTAAAGCCCCATTAGGTGTTGATGTTATCATGTACATGTACAGACTGATGGCAGTCTGCAGTCCAGTGTTCTCCTCCAAATGGGTCAAAGAGTGTTCAACCAGTTATGTAACATTTCTGTGGATGTGCACACAGGGCCCAGACACCTGCCATTCTAGAATAACACTAGCTGCTGTCGCTGATCAACCTTTTGAATGTGGAGACTCCTAGATTCTGATTCAGTACTGTCTGATATTCCAGGGCTAATCGCTTCCAGGGCTGGAGGGCCACACTGCAGGTATTTGCTCCAACCACGCACTACACCACCTGATTTCACTAATTGCCTCACCTCCTGGAGCGAGGAGGTAAACTATTGAGTGAAGTCAGGTGTTGTAGTAGTGTGTGGTTGGAGCAAATACCTGCAGTGTGGCCCTCGAGGCCTGGAATTCAATAGCCCTGCAATATTCAGTCCAATATGGCTGACCGCCTCTTGCATGCGTTGAACCGTTGTACTTTTTAAAAATAAGTAGAGCCATCATAGTAACTCTTCCCCATGTAGAATATATGGAGACTGGGTTTATAAATTAGAAAGTGTACATGTAGCTCTTAGCTAGGTGAGAATGGGTGTGTGTCTTTCTCTGTCTGTAAAAACAATCACATTATTGTTGCCGGGAGATCTATGGGGGAGAAGTGTGGGGCCCTGCTGCTGACAAGCAAATTCTGAGGGGTCTTTGTCTTTGTCGGAGAAATAGTAACATCGCTCGCAGTAAGGCACAGCCTCGTATATAGGCACGTACTTGTGAATGCACTCACAAATAGCTCTGTGTGGCCACTCGGCGAAGAGACCGGGCCCATTCGGGTTATTAAAGAGTTACGAGTCGCCCGTCATCCGACTCCATCTCAGATGTGCTCGTGGAGGCAAGGAAAATAGAGTAAAGATTAATGGGTGGAGGGGAAGCACTCTGTCAGATCTTGCCCGACCGCAAGGAAATATTTCACTGCTCACCTATCGGGCACAGAGTGTTTTTTGCCCTAAAAAGGGAAGGCCGCGGCACACGGTGTTTCCGCGCGGCGTGTTGCCGTGCGTCCCGCGCCGGAAGGCTGTCGACGCTCGCTCGCCGTCCCGCAACCCGCCAGAGGTTGCGCGCCGCGCCTTTAAGCGCGTGCGCAGGACTTCCATAAATCTCCAGACTGGGCCGCGGCTACCCAAGAGCCACCGCCCCGCGCGAGTGTGCCGCCGTAAACCTGAGTTATGGGCGCCGTTAAAGCGCCCTAAACCTGTCCATGCAGATGTGTGACAGGATCACAGATGTTGTGTGCTGTCAGGCTTTTACTTACACTGTCCCCCTCGTCCCGTCCATATCTGCGCAAAAGTGTCCGCGGTAGATGCTGGTCAATAAGTCGTAATCTCGGTCGGGACGCAGGAAAGCTTGCTTTTTACAGATAGGCGCGCTTGTTTCAGCGGGCTTCTCTTATCTCTGCGCCCTCGCTCCCCTGCCCGCCTTGTTTCAAACTCCATTTGACTCAAGCGGGGGGTTTGGCGGGTCAGAAAAGCATTGCAGTTCATTTCGGGGTGATATTTCTCTCCTGTCACTTGTTGACTGGCATGGTGTCAGGGCCCGTCCGTCACACGTCTGTCCCTTCCTGACGGCGGCTCTGTGAATATATACGGCCTGTACATTTGTAATCCTGACAATGTACCGCCGGGGAGGCACTGATAAGCAGGGGGGGCGGGGCGGGGGGACGACAAGTGTCCGCTAGCTCTGTGCCCAGAGAAAGAAAGAAAGTGGTTATACCCGCTGGCCTGGCCTGGCCCAGCCCTGCACTGCCCCTCGCCAGCTCTCTCTGCCACAGCGCACCACAGGAAAGACAGCGGGACAGAGGGGGGGCAGCTGGGAGGCTCATGCAGCGCGGACCCTGGGCTCCAGACTCCGGTGCGGTGCGGTCAGGATTCGACACCGGACCCCGTGACTCCGGTGACCAGCGGCGCCCACAGGACGTTGCATAATTGGCTGTAACGACACCCGGGGAGGGAGGGAGGGAGGGGGTCAGGGGATTCTGTACAAATAAAACACGGCATGAATTGTAGGGCAGTGAAATGTCCCGAGGCCAGAACACAGATGGTTCATAAATATTCTTTAAGCATGAACACCGGTGTAAAGCATTTGGGGCAGGTATGGACTTGCTGCACAGCCAGGTTCCCCTGCAAATACAGGGGTGGACGGGTGCAAACGATTTCACATGGGGGAACAAAACAAAGTGTCTTGTTACTTTAGGGGGAGCCGCTTTGCTTGCTCGGGCAAGTGTGGGACAATATTATCGCTGGGGCTGCTTGATCACAACCGAAGGTGGAAGGTGGCATTTAAAAGATGGCTGTAGACCGTGCCTTTATGGTTTCTGTTCCTGCACATTTGAGGCTGCTGCTCTGTGCCAAATAGATGACCAGCGTCTTGCTGAAGAATCATGTTTCCATAGTGACTGTAGTAGACCCAACAGTCTAACTTCTGCGGATTTATGTCAGTAATATGAACGTGAGGGTAAAGTGATATGAGAGTGGTAGAGAGAGTGTGTCTGTGTGTGTGTGTGTGTGTGTGTGTGTGTGTGACACCGATCTGAAAGCTAACCTTTACGGCCGAATGTCTGCAAGCTCTCTGAAACTGCTCTCTCCCCGTGTGTTCCAGGTTCATGGGTGTCTGCGTTCAGGAAGGCCAGCTCCACGCTCTGACCGAGGTAAGACAATCCACTGGCTTCATTTCAGCGGCCACGCCGCGGCTCACGGAGAGAGGAGTCGGGTAACCGCGGACGCTAGATTACTATGCTGGTTACAGTGTTCTGGGCGCTCTGTTCGTTCCTGGTGTCGGCGTCGGGCATTTACAAGGAATACGCAGCAATTAGAATCACAGCAGGCTCTGTCGTGATGTGTGATTAGACTGCCGTAGATAGATGTGCATTTGAACTCCACACTCCCTGGTTTGGTGCTGTTCGCTGATAGTGACCAGCTCTCTCATGTATTCAGTCTTTAATGCAGAGCTGTTGATGGACTGGGCCATGTTAATACTCTTCTTCTTTCGGTCTGAAAGAGCGGACACGGTTTTTAAACGGGACGCTTTGAAAGCGGCGAATGCGATGAATCGATCTCCAGCGACGTGCAAAGGCGTCGGCGGGTTTGAAGGCGGTGAATTTCTCTCTCTCTCTCTCTCTCTCTCTCTTTCTCTCTCACCATCCAAATGGATAGGGCTAGGGCCTGATTCCGAGGATCTCGAATCACAGACTAAGGGCATTAGCGCCCTGTCTCCAGCGCCAATGGCGGCGCTCAGTGAACAGAGGGCTAATGTGCGGAAGCGTGCCGCTGTGAAGATCAATAGGGAGCAGAGGAAGTGATCCACACGCGCCCCTCGTCCAGCACGACCAGCTCTCCCCCTCTCCGCTCACGTTATGCCGATGGCTAAAAATAAATGCAACCCTGACATGAGACACTGTTAAAGGGTGCTTAATCGAGCTAGCATGTGCGCGCGTGTGGTGTGTTTGTGCGTGTGTGGTCTGTGCAGTATGTTGTAAATGCTCCTCCAGTATGTGTGTGTCTGTCGTTGAGTGGCCTAGCGTGCGTGCGTGCGTGCGTGCGTGCGTGCGTGCGTGCGTGTGTGCGTGTGTGTGTGTGTGCGTGCGTGCGTGGGGGTACAGAGGTAGACGCACATGCTATTCTATGTTGTTGAGCTGGGCTACAGAAGAGATTCTTCACAGTGGAGGTGACACAGGAATGTCTCCCTACAATCAGGCAGGCCTGCACAGGCCTTTATGGCAGGACCGAGCAGGGCTCCATGCTGTACATTTGTGGAATTCAACTCAGAACTTGTGACAAACAAAAACTCGAAACATGAGTCAAAAACCAGTTTTTACGTTCGCACATAAAAGGCGCCGACTCCAATGGGGCTTTCGGCTCTGCGCTAGGTCAGCCCCGAATGTCACGCCAGAGTCACACAGCGCTGTGCCATCGCCCCAGGCCGTCTCCAGTGCCATCCGTGCCCCACTTACCGGGCATGTGATGCTCGCCCTGACAATGGGCCTCATTTATCAATAACTCTGTAAACGTGCACGGAAGTTTCCCCGTAAAGTTATACAAACGAACGACTGCCGCCGCGTTTATCAAACGTTCGGAGGCACTTTGTTTAGATTGTAAGAAAATCGCATAAGATCGATTTGTTAAGTCTGGCTCTAAGATGTTGCACAGCCTCAATGGAAGGGTTCTAGGGAATCGGAACCGGCTCATGAGCTACTCGTCATCCTCGCCAAAAAAAGTCAGACCGGACCCTGAAAATGTGATCTCGCCGAAGCGCTCTCGCCAATTCCTCGAATTCCTCCGCCATTGCAAGCTTGGTCTTTACAGCATTTTGGCCCTTTAAATAGTATTTCTCATCAACTAATTACTTAAAAAACTAAACTGCAATTATGAAATCATAGTAACTCTTTGTAATGCTATTACTCATTTCAAACATTTTTGTTTTACTTAATTAAAATAGTATTCGCAACCAATTTTTGTTCGTTTCTTTATAATTGATCTTTCTTTATGGTATTTCAGGACAAAATAGGTAGACAAAGAAGCCTACTTAAATCCCAATTTCATCAATAAAAGTGAAAGATTTGAGTTCAAAGTCAAACTGCAGAGTTTACACACACACTGCGCGTGGTCTCAGGTTTTCGTACATTTCCTTTGCACGTCCGAACAAGTTGGACTTCCGAAAAAATTCATAAACCCCAACTTTCATGTGTAAATGTTGGTACGAAGGAATTACGAGAAGTCGTGATGCCTGCGTGATAAATGAAGCCCAATGAGCGGGGAACCCCAGGGGAACCCCAGCCTCTGACACAAAAGAAAGGCAAACCAGGGCACCTTTTCCACCAGGGCTAATGCAGCGCCCAAGCCAAATGGGAATGAGCTAAATAATATAATATATAATATACGCCATTTAGCAGACGCTTTTATCCAAAGCGATTTACAGTAGTGAATGCATACATCTTTCAGTATATGTGGTCCCAGTGGGGATTGAACCCACAACCTAAGTGTTGCCAATGCCATGCTCTACCTACTGAGCCACACAGAACCATAAATGACCATAAATGACCACCCTCGAGAGCTGTGCATTACCACCCGATATCCACCCCGGACACAGAGAGAGGATCTGTCACACAATCAAATACGACGGAGGCCTGGAAGTCACCCGCTGGACGGCGATCGGCCACTTAGGAGAGTAGGAGAAAGGGGCGGGAGAGGGAGCGCATTTTAGCGATGGGATTGAACAGCCCTGTGCTCATCAGGACCTCTGGCAGACGCTGTGCAGACGGTCACACCCGCCGCACCCGATGTGTTCTCCCAGCATGCCCCCTGCGCTCTGAATCCCCGTCACAGCGCCGCGCTGCGTCCCCCCCCCCTCGCTTAGGGCCACGCTGAGCCCCCCAGGCTATGGGAGTTGGCCGAGATGTGTGGAAAACACGAACAGCTAACTCCCAGTCTCTCTCCAATGTATTATTCACAAACCATAACAGATGGGTATTGTTTGAGAGGAGGAGAAAATGCCTAAAATGTCTGTGTCCCAGCCAGCCGGTGTCCTACACACTGGTGCAGTGGAGCTTTTCTGCTGTTTGGGGGCATTGGAACTCAAAGTCCCCAACACCACCACAAGCCAGGCAGATTAGCTCCGTTCTGTTCAATCCGTTCCCTGTCTGGCATTAGTGCACAGCTTGGCTTTTTTGTTGTTGTTGTTATAATTGAGTTTGTTCAATTTATCTGCCTGTTTTCAATCTTCTGTCTTCCTGCTGTCGTTTCCAGCTCCGCGCCGTTGCGTTACCAGCCGGCGAAGGCGTTACGGTAGCCATGGTGTTGCATTCCCTCCCGTGTAACGTCAGCGCCTGGAGAATGTCCGCCGACGTGACGCTTAGCGCCTGGCGAAGGCGTTTCTCCTGCCCGTGTATTTTTAGAGCCGTGGCCTGCGTTATTGCGTAAATAATTAGTCGGGCCTCGGGAAGCAACACGTCCCGGTTGTGGACTGATGCAGGATTCCAGGGCCAGACGTCACTCTGCAGGCCTTTCACGTAAGACGGCGTCCCCGTCTCGATGAGGTTTGGGAGGGTTCGCCTGGTGTGGCTCCTCTTTCCCAGATGGGGATTTCCATGGGGAAAAACCGCGAAGCAAACCCGATAGCTGCAGCGTTTATCTCCGAGGCTGTCACCATTTGTGGCACCGCTCTCAATTTTTTCCCCTACGGATCGAGCAAACAATATTTCAGTGGAAGCCAGCAGGGTTCCATTCTGAACAGGCTGTGCCCCTGACACCCATAAACCTGCAGGGGTGGGGGGGGGGGCGGAGCAGAAGGTGCACAGAAGCGTGGAGTAGTGTACCGGGAATCGGACATGAAACCAGAACACGGGGAGTTCAAATTCCGGGTAGAGCTGTTTGTACTGCGTAGCGGGGTACTTAACCTGTCCTGCTCCGGTGTACGTCCAGCTGTTTAAACGCATTACATGTGAAACGTAAGCTACCGGGTCCCTGGATAAAGGATCTCCACTGAGAGAATAAATAATCTCATTATGTAAGTCATAATATTGTGCTCTCTTACAGGGCAAAACGGGTTTATTTTTAGTCCCCTTTTAAACCATTTCTGCGTGACCAAAAGGCTGTGTATAGATTTATGTTGTTTTCCAAATAGATTACCTTATGCTTATGATTTGGAGTTGGGAGGGAAAAAGGTTTCAGAGCGCTTGATCTGAGCTGAGACCTGTCAGGGGGGGGAGCAGAGAGGCAGCAGGCTGGGGAAGAGTGCGTGCGTGCGTGCGTGCGTGCGCACATACGCAAGGGTGCTGGCTCTCCTCCAGTCAGCCCTGTCCCTGCCCCCCGGCCCCGCCCCTCCCCTCCCCAACCCCCTCAGAAAGAATGGAGATAAGACGGGGCTGGGTGGAGGACATTTTCCGAACACAAACAATCACTATTCGTGACGTTTCTATTTCACACAGCCTTTCATCCCCGTGCCAAGTCTGGATGTATGACGCTTCTCAGTAACAGAGCGCGCGCGTGTTGCGAAGGTCACTAGAAGTGAGGAATGACATCGTGTGGACGGAGTTGGTGCCGAGGGCCACTCAAACCCGCAGGAGTCACACACTTCCATCATCGGCACGGCGACCTTTGCTCTGTTTCCCCAGTGCCTGATAACTGTGCCCAGTGCACATAACCGTAAGACGTATTAGCGCGGTCGTAACCGCGCGTAATCCCCGGCCTGCTGAGGATTATGCTATTATTTGAAACCCCAGAGACTCGCCAGTAAAGCCCTCGGTCTGGGCTGGGACGCTCTTACTGGTGGGGACGCGCACGCTAGACCGGCGCTCGCTCGCAGGGTCACGCTGAATGGTTTCCGGTCCCGTCGATTTTACGCACACCTTAATGTCACTGCAGCGATTAGGAGTTTGGTCTGTGTGAACTGACAGACGCATCTCTTGCTTCCGTTAATCGGGAGTCTGAACGGCAGCGTTAGGGCGTGGCTCTTTGTGGTGACCCGCGTAGTCCCCTGGGCTTCGATAAGGAGACGGATTTAGAGTACACCAGGTTAGGGATCCACGGGGATCAGCTATATAAAGGTGTAGGTGGAGTTGACGCAACCTGGCAGGATTTGGGCGGCGGGATCGCCCCTAACCTCGGCCGCCTGCTGCCCGTGGACTCAAAATTGAGGAATTGAGGAATTGTGTCCAGCCATTGAAGAGCAGACCTGGGGTTTGCCTGAGATTTCCCTCGTTTGAGTGAAGGGCCAAGTGGGCACCAGCGGAGAGCGGATGCAGCGGAGATGTAGGGTGTTTTGCAGTGAAGATTTCCGATCCCCTCCTGTTTCTTGGGAGAGGTTTCGAGAGCAGAGGCCCCCACGGGTCACGTCAAGCAGGCGGAGGCGGAACTCTCTCGGCCAAGTCCCGCCGTCACCTCCCAGCCGCATGCTGAATTGTTGACAGGCTGGTGCATTACGGTCCGTGCCCCGATTGGCCAGCGGGTGAAGGCGCCATCGCTGGTCCAGCCCTCCGACCCCACGATTCTGCACCCCGCCTCTTCCTGCGCTTGCAGTGGGCGTGTCAGCAGCTGCAGGGCGAATTCTGGGAATACTGGGCTCGTAGCTCCAGCCGGTGCGGTGGGCCAAGCAGACGCGCTTGGCATGCAGCGCGCTCTGAAAATTGCTGCTTTCCTTTCGGATTTTGGCCTCGCGTCTTGCGTTTGCAGCCCGAGCGAAGTTCAGAGTTCCTTGAAGTAAACACGGCAAAAATAGACAGGGCCCAGAGCAGGAGGAGGGGGAACAGTACACCGAGCGGTGGATGCATCCCGGACGTTCTGCCAGGGTGAGAAAAACAACAGCGTTAATTATATCCAGCAGCTCCGGGCCCCCCCAAGGCTAATATATGCACCGCACGTCCTCATGGGGCCATTTTGTCTCCAGAAGCATGTCACTCGTCAAAGCGCGCTTCCCAACCACCACTTCCATAACTTTGTTGCGATTAGTTTTTTTTTTTCCCCACTCTGTTTTTGTTTGTCTAAAACAGTCACTTCATCAGCAGTTTCGTAAAACTAAAACAGACATGAAAACTCACTTTTAAAATTGCACCGCTTGCAAAACTTTCTTGTGAGGGAGGGGGAACGGAAGGAGGGGATTGGGGGATTGGGGGGGACTTGATTTCCTTTTGTTCACTTCACAAATTTCGCAGATTTGAAACTGCCACCAACTGCAACTGTTCCCGTTTCCAGAGGGACTTTCCTTTATGTCGGTTATATCCAGTTTTGACAGACTGAGTTACTTATTCCACTGTGGTGAAATTTATCATGCATTTTTCAAATGGAAAATGTGAGGTTGGTGAAAATATACGATCAACCGAAGCCCATAATTTGATTCACTTATAGTTTGTAGAGGATTACGCTCCAAAATGGAGACTGGGTGCACACAATGTAAAACTTGAGTAATGAACGGTGTTAATCCAGGTTCTGTCACTACACTCAGGACTGACTATGGAAGCTTCAGTGCGCTCCATAATCCCATTAACACAGATTAACCAGCAATAGTCACAGGCAGGAATTAAATAGTAAACCTCTCGGATTCAGTGGAAACGAGGTGATTATACATAAGCGGGAAAACAATGTCCTCCCTGCCCCCTCCATTCCAACGCAACTGTCACAGCGCGCACTGCTTATCTCGCCTGTTTTCAAAAATGCTCGCATTTTTCCACATTTTGCTAAATGGCTCCACATCTGTATCTGGAGATTGTAACACGCTCCATGCGGGTCCAGAGACCAGTGGTCCAAACCCTAGTGTGCCACAGACCGCCTGTTCATCGGGCCTCATCTGTGGTACACTGCGGAAATGCGCTTCAGGGTCTATGTTTATGTTTGTGTGACTTTTCGCGTGAGCCCAGCCGTCCCGAAGGTCCTGTGAGAAATGCGAGCCCGCCATTGGCTGAGCCGACAGCCTGTAGGTGAGAGACGTGCATCTTTTATAGGCCTCGTTACTGGTAAAGCCACTTAGAGGCTTACGGTTTGCGCTCAGCCACTTTCTCCACACGCAGGAACTCCTCCCTTATAGCTCACCGCCTGTGTCCTCGTTATCACCCGCACCTGGAAATAGACGCCGAGTTCAGTCTGGTCACACCGAAACCTTTTTTGAGTTTGTAGTCTTGTCTTCTCTGGAGCGTAATCCATCCCACAGCACAGAGGCCATGAAGAATGACCCTTCAGAGGCCTTTCGGAGAGGGACAACAGTAGATGTTTTACATTCTCCCGTTCCCGATTCTGCTTGTGTGGATCCACAGCATACAGTCCATCAGCGTCAGTCAGCGTGTCCGTTAAATGTTCGCACCCCTCCGCCTTCCAATATATAATCTCTTCATTGTATCTGAAGACTGGGGAGAGACCTCGTGATCAGAATAATCTGTGTGGTCCAGGGTTTACCGCAGCATTAGTTCCTCCCTATAGGGCACCAGACACCTGCAGGCTGGGAGTTGCCCTCAGTTTGAGCTGCGTGTCCTGTAGTGCTATAGTACTGCGTGACCTTTAGTGTGTAAAATGGTCGCTGGCCTGCACCAGGGGAGTGCAGGTGCTTCAGCTGCAGCGCTCCTCACACAGGTGCCACAGTGGTGACTCACTTTGGAATTTACAAATTGGGGCGGGGGGGAAATGGGGGCGGGTTTAATGTCGTTTTTTTTTTTTTAAGTGTATAATTATCTTGTGGTTGAGAACTGTCATTGTGGTTTTGTCATATGAAACCATTTCTGGGAACTGCGCAACTGTTGAGGAGTTGCGCGGCGATGTAACTACAAATGTCAACGATTCCTCGGCTACCGCCGGTCTGGGTGAATTGACCACGCTCTCTCCCTTTTTGTCAGTACATAAACGGGGGCAACCTGGAACAGCTGCTGGACAGCAACAAGCACCTGAGCTGGGCGACGCGGGTCAAGCTGGCCTGTGACATCGGCATGGGCCTCGGCTACCTGCACTCCAAGGGCATCTTCCACAGGGACCTCACCTCCAAGGTGGGTGACTGCGACTGCGCATCGCTGCGCTGCTCTCCGGTCTGCAAGCTGCTCGCACAGTGAACAACTGACCGACATGAATTTGCCTTCACAGTCACGCATAGGGGCAGTGGTGCAGTGGATAGCACTGTCGCCTCACAGCAAGAAGGTCTCGGGTTCGAATCCAGGCCGGGGGCCTTTCTGTGTGGAGTTTGCATGTTCTCCCGTGTCCACTCCGGTTTCTTCCCACAGTCCAAAGACATGCACGTTAGGCTAATTGGAGAGTCTAAATTGCCCGTAGGTATTAGTGTGTGAGTGAATGGTGTATGTAGTGCCCTGCGATGGATTGGCGACCTGTCCAGGGTGTATTCCTGCCTCTCGCCCCAATGAATGCTGGGATAGGATCCAGCCCCCCCGCGACCCTAACTAGGAATAAGCGGCTGAAGATGAGATGAGATGAGATGAGTCACGCATAAGTGTAGGTTCTAAGTGTATCGAGGGTGAGCAACAAGGGCTATCAAATTGTCCTTAATCAGCGGGACAAGTCTGATTCATCTCCTTACACTCTTCGATTATTTATTTGCCTTATCCATCTCTAGTTTAGAATGCTTGGTTTTATAGTTTAGTAGTATAATTTTATTCCTTCAACATTTGGTAGCCCAGTTTTATGGCTGTATATTTTTACTGGAGCAAATCAATGTCTTCCTCAAGCCCGATGTTCACCAACTGTCATTTTCAAAGAGGGTCCAACAGTCTAACCGCTACATTACCCAATACCCTTACTACAGTTACTGAAATGTGCCTATAAGTGTGTGTGTGTGTGTGTGTGTGTGTGTGTGTGTGTGTGTGTGTGTGTGTGTGTGTGTGTGTGTGTGTGTGTGTGTGTGTGTGTGTGTGTGTGTGTGTGTGTGTGTGTGTGTGGGGGGGTTTCCTCATGAAGTCCTGGTTTTGTTGCTTTCTTCACACACACACACATTATAACAATTTATTTATATGTGGACATAAATAAATTGTTAAAATGTGTGTGTGTGTGTGTGTGTGTGTATAGGGGTTTCCTGCCCCTGTTTCCTCATGAAGTCCCGGTTTTGTTGCTTTCTTCACAGAACTGCCTGATCAAATCGGATGAGAGCGGCTACACAGCAGTCATCGGGGACTTTGGACTGGCAGAGAAAATCCCGACTCATGAGTGAGTGAATTTTGAGGGAGGAGGGTTCTCGGAAACGACACAAAATGTTGTGCTTTAGGTCTGATTAGAAAGATTGCCAATCAAAATAAATCTAACGTTCTAATGGAGTAAATCAAAGTAATGTGAATTATCCGAACATAAGGAGGAATTGTGGTTCTGTCTTCCAGTCTAGTGTTAAATCTTGGGAATTTAGGAGTGACTCAAAGTACATTGCAAAAGTAATAAGTTATTTTTGGAATGTACTTTCTTTACTTATTTTGTGTGTGCCTCACAAATCTCAAAAAGGTCCCAGCGGGTGACGATTAATCAGGACCGGCTCATGACAGGAAACTGTATTCTAATATTTACTGGCCTGGCGTTTCTCAATGCCAAGGCATCCTCCAGCTCTTTGCCAGTACTATTTTGGTGAAAAACATAAAATGAATGTTTTTGTACTTCATACTCCGTTGAAATGACACAACGTTGCAGACATTCTCCGTTTCCTGTAATGAGGCTAGATTCCGTTCAGGGACATTACTCATTGAGGGGGAGATTCTTTCACGAGGTCTGGCCTACACGTGGCACAGCTCCTTTCTGGCATGCAGTGTTTGTGAGGCATCAGTTCCCCCGTAAGGCGATCGACCGCCGCCCGCCTGCCCCCCTCCCCGGGACTGTCGTTCCCATCTGCCAGTCGGCGGACGCTCACCGTTGTCTGAAATGTCACCCGCAGACGAGAGTTGTGACGGACAGCTCTGCCTGCTGTAAGTGTATCTTCCTGATAGGTCAGGCCTTGCCCCTTGTAGGGGGGAGGGTCTACCGATTCGAACCTAGATCTTTCTCAGAAACCCACGTCAGCACTGCTCTCGCCGCAGTTTTGTCTTTCAGTGTAACGCAGATCTCGTTGCGTGCGCCCGGTGTCCGTCCCAGCACAATCCTCCCAGTTCCAGTGAGTGATAGGCGGTGGGGGTTTGGGCCAGCGCTTCTGCTCAGCAGGGACCCTACACTGTATGACTGAAGCTGGCAGCTCTCCAGAGAGATATCGAGCTGCAGCGCCCCGGCACGTGCTTCCTTCCCCCTTCCCAACCAGCGCCTGTGACACTTTACCGCCTCCCCCGATCGCCGTCGTCCTTTCAGCCACACCGCCGCGGTGCGCGCATCGCACAAGAGCAAAGAGCGGCCAAGGCTCGGCGACTTCTCCCATCCTGTTACGTCCGGAGTCCTGTTATGTTAGAATTATAAATATCTGAATGGGCTACACCCGCCAACTGTTGAGTGGCCTGGTGCGTGTGTCTCAACACGGCTGGGCAGGACCTCTTAAGGGCGGCAGCGTTGCCGTAGTTCCCAACTTCAGCCCGGGAGCAGCAGTGGCCAATCGGCCATCTACAGATCTAAACCAGACATGCGTTTGTTATGTTTCACTTGTGCTCCATAAAGTCCTGAGAGTGAAGATGGGGGGGAAAGGGAACAGTCAGGCGGAGAACAGGGCATTCCGGTGCTAACCGGACGAGGGAAATGGGGGACGGGCGCCAGTGTGTAAAGGGTTATCAGGGCACAGGGGGAACATAGCGTCCAAAAGCAAACTCCGTGAGAGCTAATAATACCGATCCAAGCCAAGGGAGCCCTCATCTCTCATGACAGCAGTACACACGGGCCCGATCAAAAAATATATATATATCTACTGCGCTTTAGCAGATTTATTTGTTTTGGTAGCATTGGGCTTCATTGTGTCATGTTAGTTGAGTACGTCTGGGGAACACAGCCAGATCATAAATGAAATTATGAAAATGAGAGTGCTGAGATTGTTGGGTGTAACCATAAGGCTCTGCCTCTGGAGAGAGACAGACAGAGAGAGGGGGGGGGGCATGGGGGAGGTTAGTGTACAGTGGTGCAGGCTGGATAGAGTAGATTTTTTAATAAGGGCTGCTCAACTTTGGGCCTGGTGGGCCCCAATCCAGCAGGATTTCCAGCTGTCTTCACTCAACTGACACACTCTGAGCAGGGAAGAAGCCATCCACTCTGGGACTACCAATGCAATACCAAACCAGCCTGTTGGCTAACTCGGGCACAATACATCACATGATGAATGTTTTTAACTGTCCCTGATAAACAATTAAATCGAAGCCAAATTGACTAAGTCACATCTGTGACTAGTTGAATTGGGTGATTATTTGAGCATTCCTGAACGAAACTCCTTCAGACACTTTGCCCCCAGGCCCTGTCGAGTGACCGGTCTTGCTCTTGTGTTTGTCCCGCTAGGTCCGAAGGGGAGAAGTTGTCAGTGGTGGGCTCCCCCTTCTGGATGGCGCCAGAGGTGCTGAGAGGCGAGCACTACAATGAGAAGGTGAGGCCTGTTCAGACTCGGTGTAGGGGTATCTCCTGTATACCATGAAAATGTGTCATGTCATATAAAGGGTGTGTCATATAAAAGCTTTTGCCATTGATGCCATTGTAAGGCAAAAGTTTGTGTTGAAGCTGGAGCTGCAGCTAATGCGATTTCTCCCTTGGGTTTCCAGGCGGACATCTTCTCGTACGGTATAATCCTGTGTGAGATCATCGCACGGATCCAGGCCGATCCAGATTTCCTTCCACGTACAGAGGTGAGCTCTCCTCTTCCTTCCCGTCTCCAGGCCTCTGCAAGACGGCCGTTCTTCTCACAAAGTTCCCAAATGACCGAAATCAGAGTTGGCAAAAACATGGCTGCTAAGGAAGTCCTTAGAAAGGAGTTCAGCTTCCAAACACCGTTGTATTTTTACTTCTCATTTATTCAGCTAAGATGTATTGGATCAGTAGACCTTCAGATCTGAAGGAGGTCCTGTAGAGCCTTGTCGCAGCCTGTTTATCTTAAGGATTCACTCCTCCAGAAAGCAAGGGGCAGAAGGTGCATCAATGGCAAATGGGCAACGTGAGGTGATTTGGTTTTTCCTCATACCCCTCTCTCTTCCCCACCCTGGCAGAACTTTGGTCTGGATTACCATGCCTTCCAGCATATGGTTGGTGACTGTCCTCCCGACTTCTTGCAGCTGACCTTCAACTGCTGCAACGTGAGTATGGCAGCGGTCCGACCCGCATCCCCATTCCTCAGTCCCCTCTGACAACAGACTCCCGCACATTCTTTTACTGCTCCAGCCAGTTGTAATTGAAAAGTTGTTTTTCCTGCACGCTAAAAAAGCTTCCCGCACACTACGAAGCTTCCAGAGCCGTTGCATTCTGTCGACAACGCTCCCATCGGCCCCTGCTCTCCTCTCACTGTGTCTCTGGCTCTCTGTCGCCTGTGTTCTCCAGATGGACCCCAAGCTGCGGCCCTCTATCCCCGAAATCGTCAAGAAGCTGGAGGAGATCCAGAGCCGGCTGAAGCTGGAGGAGTCGGAGCGGGAGCGACTCCACCTCGGCCCGGACGTCGACCGTAAGACACTTGCCAAAGGTGCCACCTGCTCCTCTCCCCCCCTCCACCCTTTAGTCTGCAGCTCTCACTGTCTCCAGCTATTAAAATCCAAACCACAGGCAGTGGCAGCTGCTGCCTTCCTAGCTGTGGACCTCACCCCCCGGCCACTTCCTGCTCCCTGTATTTACTCCCAAAACTAATGTGGATAAAAAGGTTGCCCCGCTCCTGTTCCACACCCAATTTCCCTATCACCGTGGAAGTCAAACAAAGAAGTCCCCCCCCTTCAACGTTGTTTTGGAACCAGTTCAAAACCTGGCAGAACTATTATGCAATCTGTCCATGTGTTATATCCGGAGGTCTGTACATGTTCTGTATCGAGGCAGGGATCCCCCCTCCCCTTTCCTAACTTCCTCTGCAATAGTTTTATTACAGGCGGTGTCTACTTACAGGCTCAGATTGCTACAGTAAGCCAAGTTAGACTTGAGTAAATTAACCATGAAGCGTTTTTGTCCTGACTCGGCCAAATAATATTAACCATTTGCAAGAGAACTGCATAAAGTGCAAGCCACATGGGGTCCTCATGGGGGTTATAAATCACTGGGAGTTCTTGGATTCCTTTCTATTTCTAATCTGGTACATTTTGCTACTTGCAGTGTGCTGGCTTTGTTGCACATTATATTGACCAATCCTGAAAGCTGAAGACATCTGTTTACCACTGCCTTTTCTTTGCTTTATATACCGATGTACACCATTCTCCTTTTGGGATATTTTGTACAGTATTCAGATTTTATTTAATTTTTTTAAGTAAATTGAGTAATTGTAGCTGGTTTTTGAGGGTCACGTCCTCATGAGGATCACACTATTTATGTTTTCACCCAGTCATAAATAAGTCATTTCTCATGTCATTTCATTTATAATTTCTGTACATTTCATCAGTTTACCATACATTCCAACTCCAAAGGCATGCCTTTTATCTTCACCTGGTTGAGAAATAGATTCAGCTTTATGTTAAAATAGTAGTTCAACTTCAAACAGGAGCCTTCTGTGCAGAGTACATGCAATGCTGTGTCTCACTGCCTGTCCTCTCTCTCTGTGCACAGGTCCAGGTGAGAAGGTCCAGGGCATTAAGAGACTGAACCCCCTGGGCCTGCAAGATGACAAGATCCCTCCCAAGTCCCCCGGCCCCCGCCGCAACATCTGGCTCTCCCGCAGCCAATCGGACATCTTCTCCCGCAAGCCCGGGCGTAAGGTCAACGTACAGGACCCTTACTACAACCCCGGGCCCAGAGCACACAAGATCAACCCCTTCAATGCCCGCGAGGATCTGAAGGGCGGCAAGATCAAGTTTTTCGACGTGCCCAGCAAGTCCGTCTTCTCCCTGATGTTCGACCTGCACTCGCAGCCGAGCGGGATGCACACCTACCACCCGCAGATCAACCCCGGTGGCCCCGACCCCTGGCAGGAGCCCTGGCAACTGCCGGGCCGCCGCTGCCGCTCTCTGCCCGTCTCTCCCCAGCTGCCCTCCAGGGACGCCATCGGGCCCGTCCCAGCAGCCCTCCAGCCCACCGTCCGCAAGTGCGACCCGGCCCAGCCCGGGAACAAGGCGCCGGCGGGCTGGGCGGTGAGATATTCCGTGATGGAGATCCCCCCCTTCCGGCCCAGGACGGATGAGGACGAGGACGAGGAGGTGTGGGAGGAGGGCTGGTCTTCCCCGCTGGGCGATGGGGGCGAGGCCATGGACTGTTCCAGCAGTTGCGGGAGCCCAGAGGGTGAGGAGGACGGGAGCCTCCAGCGGGCCCAGAACGGCCCCAGCGCCCGCAGCTGGGCCTGTGAGGACATGGAGGCTGAGGACCAGGAGGTTCTGCAGGAGGGCACCCTGGACACAGACTCCCCCGCCCTGGACAAGGCCTCCTTCAGCCTCAGCCTCTCCGTGGAGCCCCTCTGCTCCTCCACCGCCCAGGAGAACTTTAGCTCCATCGTCCTGGCCCCATGCGGAGCCCAGGAGGGCCAGGGCGTCCCCTCAAAGTGCGACATCTAGCTCGCGCCTCGGGCCGGAGAGAACCGCCCCAGAATCGGTCACCGGGCAAACTGCGTTGTAACAGAGAGAGAACCCTCCTCCTCGACTCCCGAGATAGGAGTCAAGTGATAACTTTACTGGATGGCCGGCAGACAAGAGATTATTTTTTAGACGTTGTTATTTAATACACAGAGAAAGATGTACATATTGTTTCTTGAAATGAGGAATCCCTGAACTTTTGACAGGGCTGGTATTTAAGCACTTGGAGTAAGAATCCAATACAAAGTGTGAGAAATAGATCCTGGTCACATCCCAAGGACTATGAATGAAGGATCCACCGGTTTACTACCATGTCTCCAATTCTGAGGTGCTAAATGAAAAGAAATGCCTTGACCCCCGCCACGTTCCTCCACCAGCGCCCCCTCTGGCAATAAGGCAATTCAGCTAAGCTCCTAAAGTTAGGTCACATGGTCAAATGTCAGATCCTTCGTTTGTAGTCCTTGCTCATCTTCACTTAGTATTATCACATGCAATTTCTCTCTCTCTCCAAGAATCCTGGGGTTTCAATGTTCATGTCCGATCCAATGAAAGATGGATGGATGACAAGCAATGCTGCAGGCGTTGTATCCAATTTACACCTAACACACATGGGGAAGGTGACCTCCCATACAAACAAAGGCTTCGACTGACCAATTGCGGAAGGTGCCGAACCAAAACCAGCAGACACCGCAGCCTACATGGACCGATTGCCCATGGCTGACACCAAACATGCTTCTAATACAGGCGGAGAAATGGAGAGCATGTGACCACTGCGGGGGTCTTTATTTAAAAATCCAGAGCTTTACCCACACATTTTACTTGTCACATTCGCTATATTCATGTTCAGTCGAATAGCAGTTTGAACCCACAATGGCTACTAAGAGCTCCTCGCTCACAATAAATAACTCCTAAGAACCAGAATTTGTGGTTCTCCCACTGCATGATTGATGTTCTCGTTGTCAAAAAACCAAAAAACAATCGTTGCATGCCAGAAATCGTACTTTGTTCTAAAGGCTTTCAGTTTTCCTTGATTTATATTTGTTTACCCAAAATCGTACTTCATGAAGTGGCTCAATTTAAAAGAAAACAGGCCGACCCCTTCCCTTACAATAACTCCCTTTTCCATTGTAACAGTCTACTCTTTATTTCCTGTTTTTGGCGGAATGCTTCATTATACCGTCGTGGTTAAATCTAGATATAGCTCCGCGCCCGTTGCAAATACAGTGCCTCCCCTATCCACTGCTACAATAACAGCCAAGAAGACAAAGTCCTCGCCAAACAGCACGCTGCATTAGACTTGGCCTATTTTAACCGCTTTGTTAGGAGGCGGCTCCGTTTCTCAGCACTCGCCCCATTACAGGGTGGGCCTCAAAGAGCATCTTAAGAGGTCATCTTGCCTGTGAACAAGAGCGGTATCTGAGGCTAAAGCACAAGATACAATATGGCTATACCCTGACAATGTCTCTCATAGTTCACCAATCCAGGGTACACCATTGCTTTTAAAGGGATTTGGGTCATTTGCTTTTCAAGGGCTGCAAACCACACAGGATTCTTGGAGAGGAGCACCGCACGATGTCGCCGGACAGTCAGTCCGCCAAGTCGACGCAGATCTTTCCTCACACTTGTCGTCTTCAGGGCTAATGAAAAAAAAAAATATCCTAGCCTGTTACTACTTAAAACAAAATTGCACTTGAAAGGAAAAACAAGTATACATGTATATTTAACCATGTCTACGTTTGTCTTTGTCACTACATTTCTATGCAATAAAATAACTGCAACGGGATAGCTACATTTTACAGAGAGAATCTATTTTGATATTTATAAAAAAAGTTGCTATGTCTTATTTCTGTATCTGTAAAGACTTCTGTGTTAAAAAAAATACTTAATATAGCGTCCTTGTAAAATACTGAATTTCTTTTGATGTAATGATTGCCTTTTTGGGTAGTTTCTAGCCTGTTCTTTGTCAGTTCTTGGCTCTGAAATCCTGACTGTTTTAATACTGTAAATTTATGTCTGTGCAAGAACAGCAAGTGTGTATTTAAACCAAAGACAGATCAGGACTAGAATTTTTCATACATATTGCTTTTTACAAAATGTTTTTAAAAGAACAGTGTCTGTATATATATAAGCACATGTATGTATTTTCAATTGCTTTAAAATAAATGTAATACTGCACTTGCCCAATTCATTTAAGCAGAAACAGGGCCCTCTCAGACACAAAGCAGTCTGCCTAAACTGAACCCTGATAACTCATATTGATAAAATCATTGGAGTAATTTGTTTACCTGTTCTAATCTGGGTCTTTCTGGATTAATTTTTTTTAATAATGGATAGGATATAACTCGTTCTTGCTGACTCACAGATCAGTAAGTTGATGTTCTGGCCCTAAAGTGAAAATGAGCTGAAAGTAAGGTTTATGTTTGAATAGTTGCCTGTCCTTCCTGTGTGGTTCACACAGTTCCTGTGTGTCAGAGTGTGTTCCAAGAAGTGCAGTCAGAGCAACACAGAAAGGAAAAGCTGTTTTAATTCATTTTTTGTACAAGTTCACCACCAAGTTCTGTGTTCATCTAGTGTATAAAAAAACCCTTTTCAACCAAATGCCATTAAAAATATATTTTTTTCTTCGACTCGACAAACAAAAACTTCGAACGAAAATATCCGCAGAAGATAGGGTCACAGTCCAAAACAGGGGAAGGAAGGTATGCGGTCAAACCAAATTAAAAAGCACTCTTCCTTCCTTTCAGAGAGTCCCCACAACTGGCAAGCTAGATTAGCCCTTCCCCCACACGACCTCCATCTTGTGGGTGTGGGCTTTGGAGGACCTCGAGAAGGTGCTCTTGACAATTTGCAGGGGGACCGACTTGCCGCTGAGGTAAAGCTTGTTCTGGCACTCGGGGAGAAGGGTCTCGGAGCTTGGCTCTTCCGGTCTGTGCTTCAGAGTAGTGGCGAAGCAGAAGATGTAGCCGGTCATGAAGGCGTCAAACCCCGCCCGGTGAGTACCGCCCTCGGCCTTCTTCGATTGGGCCACAGTCTTTCCTGCGGGCGGGTCGTTGTCAGAAGCTCCTTCCGCCGGTGTGGCCTGCCGTTCGCAGACTCCGTTTCCCTCATCGATCGACATTCGTATGTCGGCGGGAGGCTCGTCTCCGCCCTGGGGCTTGTCGTTCATCGGCTCCGCTTCAGTGACTGGCGTCGTCTCCAGGCATGGCTTCTTGCTGGAGGAGACGACGTCCTCTTCCTGGGCCCCTGCCTCCCGACTGGCCTTCTGCTTCCGCTTTTGTTTTCTCTTCTTCCTCTTGTTTTCCTTGGTTTTCTCATCCTGCAGAATTATGAGGTCAGTGTTGTGGGACATGGGGCAGTTGGATCCACTGGGGCACCATCCGTAGGCCTGTCAGAGAGCATAATCAAGTTAACCATCCGTTTGCGAGTCTGGGCACATTTTCCTATTCTGAATTTCGGGAAGTACTGGACACCCGAGTCGTCTGAGTTAGAGAGAAATCGGAGAAACTAGCCCTCCAGCCACAGGAATGAATCCTACTTCCTACAGTATAAAATAATATAATAATAAATAAAAACTATAAAAATGACCATTATACTTTTAATACAAAAGGATTGTAATTGCATATACAGTAGTCCACAGCAAAAGCATCTACAAGCTTTTGTCGCATTGTTTTGCTCCTAGTTGAATCTCTTAAACCTGGCGCTGCAGTTGTGATTTATCAGTCACGGCACACAATATTTACCCAAGATACCATGGTAATGGATGGCTTGCAGGTGAAATAAATCCTCATGTTTATGGCCTTGGGGGCCTTGAATTGCCCAACCCTGACCGAGGGGTTTCAGCTCTAGCCAGGAATAGCGGTTTAGGCGTGACGCGAGGGTGGTCCTGGACTACACAGGCTGAGACATGCCAGGTAGCAAGATTAGCCGCTGGTTTACCTACTTAAGCTGAATGCACCTTTTGTAAGTCGCTCTGGATAAAAGCATCAGCCAAATGACTAATGTAATATAATATGACGTAATGTGGTTGCGAGTGGTCTCACACCCCGATGGTAAGCTGAGCCAAGTCAGACTGGGAGAGGAGGAGGAGGCTGAGGACTCACAGAGAAGCGTAGGCAGATGTCCAGTGGTCCCTCCTGACTGGACTCCTCTGTGCTCACCCGGTAGTCTATGTAGCTGCGTAGATTCCCTGCGTAACTGCAGAACTCCAGGAACAGATGGGGCCCACTCCCACCTGCCTCCACCAACCTACAATTGTCCAGTTTGCTGACGGAGAGAAATGGAAAAATGCCTTTTAAGGGCCTTTTTAAAACACGAAAAAAGATGGAAAAATGCCTTTCACCCGAAATCAATGGGCCTTTTCAAAACATCCAAAGAAAAGCAAGACTTAAAATCCACCAAGAGGTTAGCATTAAAATGATGTCAAAAAACAATGGGAGACTATCCGCAGGTAAATCAATGCAGGTATATAATTTTTAAATTGGATTTTCAACTGCCCATCTGTCGAAGAAAAGCGCTTTACAGATAAAAATAAAAATATATCCTGCCTAGATAACATTGGGGGAATTTATATGTTTTATATCAGTTAGCATTATTAGCAGTGATATCCAAAAAACAATGGGAGTCTATCCCCCAATATATATGTAGCCTTGCACAAATAAAAGCCTAAGGCTAGGCCAGTAAAAAGGTTTAAATTTTTTTTACAACACAACAAATACAACATGTCTGCCTCTGATGGCCCCATTGCGATCACCGTGTAGTGTGTACCCACCACTTCTTGTAGGCGTACTCCAGGTACGAGGCGGCAAAGCGCAGCTCGTACTCTGTTGCGTACTTGGTGTCGAAGACGCCGGCGGGGAACATCTCAGACAGGTCTGCGGTGAAGGTGCCCAGGCGCTCGGGCAGGTGGGCGTAGAAGCACTGGTAGAGGAAGACCATGTCGATCAGTCCGTTGTGCACCACCAGCGGCCTCCGTGCACGGAGCAGCTCCACAAACAGGGTCCGCAGGTTTTGCCCGTGGGGATCCCCACCCTGGAGGAAGCGGAGACTGAATTACCTAGCCTCCGGGGGTTAGCCGGGTGGAACATACACACTGAACGCATCGTATCATCAAAAATAAAAATATCTGACAAATGGGTCACACCAATGTCACGAATGTTATCATTCAAATTTAGTTTTGCAGCTCTCGCCACTTTCACAGTCTGTTGAACAGTACTGGCTATGGTCTTAAGTTGTAAGTCACTAAAACACAGCCTAGCTCAAGCAGGTTACATCACCCTATGTAATTTGCCCGTGTTAATAACTACTGCCAGTTTGCATCCCTAGCGTGGGCACCAGCCTCCCACACCTGTAATGAGGGATTAGAGTGCAAGGCTGTTATTGCGGAGATGGAAAGCCACATATTACCTGATCTCTGCAAAAGTGTGTGTGTGTGTGTGTGGGCTCACCTTGTCATTGCCCTTGTAATAAGGGATGCCCTGGGCATACTGTTTGTTAAAGTCAAATCCGTGCTGCACCAGGAACTGCACAGACTGGGGTTCGATCATGTACTCCTCCGTACAGAGCAGTGTAAGATTATACACCTGCACCAGGTAGGTTTCATCGGCCTGTGGGGGAGGGAGCAGAAATACTCCATTTACCACCATAACATCGAAAAGGGGAACTTTACACTTGCTTCCATGTTAAAAATGAATGGAAAGAAAAAACACTTACTTTGTTGTCGAGTTTTTTGTAACACGCAATTCCCAAGGACAGTATAGAGCGTGTGCGAGCTGCATGGCATATAGCTTTGTAGCGATCTTCGATTGATCTTTAAAAAATAAAAAGAAAAAACATGCTAGCAGATGGAATTTTTAGTAATGCCTATCGATTTCATACGTTAATTATGTAACTAACTTGTTTTTTGGTTTGGGAGTATTTCCATCAAAGGTCCAGGTTAAATTCAGATGCCAGTAAGAATGTCATACTTAATGTCATACTGTGTACACACACGTTACAACATTAAAATTGTTATAATGAATCAGGAAAAGTACATGTTAACAAAGACAGGGATGTGCGTTTTAACTAGAGGATGAGTGGTGTAAAAAGACGTTACTCACTCTGCTAGTAAAGCTTTTCTGCTTCCCAGCCCACTTAACTCCTACAAAAAAGATGATATATTTTGAATTATTCTTTTAGTTAAATTAGCTAGCGACAAAGGTTGTCTAGATAAACTAGCCACATCACAATAGCTAGTTCGATCATGTTTACAGTAGCTCGCAACATTTCTGCAGCCCTGTTAGTATGGGACATGGCTAAACATTGGTTCCAACCTGTTTACTGGGGAGCTCGTAGGCTTTGCATCTTTTTGAAGATATCACAGTAATGATTTGAGACTGATAAAATCACACTCACTGTATCCAGTGCAACCAAAGAGGAAGTTTTAATCGCCAGCAGCATTGCTGGCCACAGCTCCTTGAAATTATTGTTCTGTACATCGATGACAGGAACTATCACCGAAGACGTCATATCTACCGTGCACCAGCACGTTTTCCTAAGACTGACGCTAAGATAGCTAGCTGCGTGTTCACTTAGCTAGCACTAGCTATTACCTTGCACCTAGCTAACTTTAGCAAATATAAATAACGAACTGCTTTGTCATGTATACCTGATCTCCTTTACACGTTTGCTACTTCAACGCCGGTTATCACTGCTCAGTTTTATTTTAGGAAGGCACGCCACAGACCACGAGCTAGCTAACTTACACACTGCATGTCCAGCATTTAGCTAGTTACTAAGCTACTACTATTAGCAAGCCAGTTACTTGTGATTATTCCCGTGGGGCCCAAGCTTTTTTGATTTAAACGTTAATTACTTAAGCACCTATGCAGCCGATGGTTGTCGAGATATACATATCACACTAGCAAGGCAGTTCAAACCAAGCTAATCAACTGCCATCCTCTGTGTTTTGAATGCGTTGACTGGTTTAGCTACCGCTATCGTTGCCTACTTGGTCTGTCCATGCTTATGTGTAGGGCCAGAATTGTTAAATGTGTTGTTTTGTTATTGTTTATATACACAATTTAATTAGACCTCGTATACATTATTATACTGATTGATGTGCTCAGTTAAAACGTCTACAATAGTTACAAAATAATAATAAAACCAGTTTTTCCCAAACATTTTATTAAGGCACCTACACAGACTGCTCTTGTTAATGACGTCACCACACTTAGCCGTTGAGGGCGAAGTTGCCATTTTGGCTCAAATAAAGTCGGGGTAGCAGTGCTTTGCTATTCGATACTATTTTTGTTTTAATAGTATTTGAGATTATATTTTATTAAAACATTAGCTGCACAAAGATACAGTTTCAATATATTTCCAGCTTTGGCCAAAGTCGTCATTACAGCTTATTATAAAACAAGCTGGAAGTTCTAGCTAATGTTAGCCAGCTAGTTAGCTAGCTTCCGTCACTGAACTATCTGGCTAGCTACTTGGCTAACAATCGAGAGCATAGCTTGCAGGGTGGCTAGCTAGCTATCTAGCGGCTACCTAAATTATGGGAGGATGCTCCGCTCCAAATTGCTCGAATTCTACAACAATAGGAAAGCAGCTGTTTCGTTTCCCGAAAGACCCGGTGCGAATGAGAAAATGGGTTATCAATTGTCGACGTGATTTTGTGCCAACTCCATGTTCCAGGCTGTGTCAGGCAAGTTTGGAATTCGAAACAGCACTTTATCACCAACAAGTTGCTAGCTAGCTACTGACAAGCAAAAATAAAGTTTTAGCACTGTGAATAATATTGTTGTTTCAACAGTTTATATCCACTATAGTTTTGAAAATTCGCATCAGCTTTTTAGCTAATGTTGGCTAGCTAACTATGCAGTACCAGTGCATGAACATGTCTTCGTGCGCAGGACCATTTTGAGGAGAGCCAGTTCGAGGAGATCGCCAGGTCCCCTGCAGGCGGAAGGAAGCTGAAACCCAATGCAATCCCGACTCTATTTAATGTGCCCGACCCCCCTTCTCCCATCACTCCCGTTATCGTGTTACCTCTCAAATCTGAGCCGGGTAAGGCATCCCTCGTCTAGCAGTGTTCCCACTCTCCGTGTGCACAATAACCTAGGAAAACAATTGTCCTTGTTTTTCCCCATTATTTAATCAGATTAATTTCTGGGAAAAGCCTGAACAATGAGTACTAGCGTGTAAAGATAACATTTTCCTATTGGGAAATTTTTCCCACAGTTGATACATTCCAGCTGCATCACATCCGAGACATTAAACATTGTTGCTCATACCCTTGATGAAGTGCGTAAAATGACCCAGAACATTGCATGCTGCTTTCACAGTGAAGGAGGAGCAGAACTTGGGGGATCACGGCTATGCCCGGCGTCAGCCCAGAGCAGATCTGGAGGGGAGTGAGCTTGCCGGTCAGAGGCCAGAGGAGGAGCAGCCGTGCTCTCTGTGCCAGCAGTACAAGACCCAGCTGGAGAAGCAGCAGCAGCACACCGCCAGACTGCAGAGAGAGGTCAGACTGCAGAGGGAGGTAGACACACTTACCTCCTTCTGCCACCACTCATACTGATCTCGCTCTTTCTCACATTTATTTTTATTTCTCTCTCTCTCTCTCTCTCTCTACCCCTCTCTCTCTCTCTCTACCCTCTCTCTCTCTCTCTCTCTCTCTCTCTCTTTCTCTCCCTCTCTCTCTCTCTCTCTCTCTCTCTCTCTCTCTCTCTCTCTCTCTCTACCCCCTCTCTCTCTCTCTCTCTCTCTACCTCTATCTCTATCTCTATCTCTCGCTCTCTCTCTACTCCTCTCTCTCTCTCTCTCTCTCTCTCTCTCTCTACCCCTCTCTCTCTTTCTCTCTTTCTCTCTCTCTCTCTCTCTCTCTCTCTCTCTCTCTACCCCTCTCTCTCTCTCTCTCTCTCTACCTCTCTACCCCTTCCTCTGAATTCTCTCTGCCAATTTGCTACCCACTGTATTCAGTTTTTCCTGCCACTGGCCTCAAGCCTTGCCTGCATGTCTTGACACACAGCACCCTAGCCGTTCCATGCACTCCACAAATCTGGAGCCCTGCATTATGTCTAACGTTGTGCTCTGTGTGGGGCTTGTCTTTTTTTCTCCCTGCAGGCTGAAGAGATGAAGAAGAAACTGAACAAACTGAACAAGATCGAGAAGGGTCTCCAGATGTTCCTGTACGAGACCAGATCCGGGCCCTGACCCTGGCCAAGCGCTCCCGCAGGGCCGTCTGGTCCCAGGACACGGTCATGACCGCCCGGCGGATTCAGTGCGCCGTGGGGGTCAAGGGCTACGAGTTCCTCCGTGAACTGGGGTACCCCCTCCCCTCTTACAGAACTTTGTCCAACCGGCTGAAACCCAAAATCATGGTTCCCACCACCATGCAGGAAGAGCTGGCCGAACTCGGGCTGGGGGTCATCACAACTTACGACAGCCCCGAAGACAACGGGGCGAGCGAGGAGGGATTTATCGGCGTGATTTCGTAAAGGGGTTTTCCGTTATGCGGTTTCAGCAAGCTTCACGTCGAGTGTAAATGTTTAGACTGCCGGTTATTTTTAACTCGTGTCGACCACATACACAACGTGTTAAAAAGGTTCTTCCGTGCTAAAACTACCATGAAGAAAATGTAGAAGCATGTTTTAATAGCGCGCGATCGCATTTCAAGAAACGCGCTGTTCCCGAATTTGGTCGGATGACACGGTTTGGCTTGTGGTTCGCTGTTGTTCCTAATTTCTATTCATGGTTTTATGAGTAGGAGATCTGTTTGGATGACAGGAAGCATTTTATTGTTCATGGAAAATGAGAGTGCATCAATCTTTACTTCGTTTTCCTGTTTTGTGTTATTTAAGGAGAGTTTGGCCAGCTAATTAAACATGAACAGATCTTGCATAAATCAGTTTGGAAAAAGGCTTAGCAGTGACTCACACACGGGAGAATGTTTGATTGCTTTGGAATTCTTCGTTGTATGTTTGTGTTCACTGAAGATCTGTTCAGTTCAGTCATATCAGCCACAGAATGCCTGCCTCTGTCCATCCATAGCACTGGGACAGAGTGCAGGGGGGCGTGGCTCTGGTCTCCGAAGGCCAAACATTGACACCCCATTCATTCGACACTCTCTTTCAGTTAGCGGCTGCAATAAGAAGCATTACTTTGTTTTATACCAGTAATCTAGTACTGACTCACTTGTACTTGGGTGACTGACTAACAAAAGAAAAGCATCAAAGTGCTATCTCATACTCTATAATAGCTGAAAGCAGGTGTATGCTGCAGTTTCTTACACTTGGTTTTGCTTTAGAAAAGTATAGGTTATTTTTATATTCATCTGAATCATTGGATGGGAATGTTGGCACAGCACCTCGTGTGAAGTGGTTCATTCAGTCTCATTTGCAGCAGACTCTAGAGAATGTATACTTTGTTGTGTCAAGCATGCCATGACGAAAGAAAAAGTTCTGTATTTATTGAAAAATAAAAGTTGCGTTAGAAGGTAGAATTTGGTTTCACTGGACACTGTAAGCCACCTGAAAGCCTATATCTAGCGCAAGCTTAAAGGGGCCAATACAGATTGTGATGGGATGTGAATTATGACCAACAAAAGAAAAACGTGTAAGGAGGACATTTTCTTTTGAACTTCATGAATGTAGACCTAAATAGTCTCAAAATTCACCAGTGGGAGTTGAAAAATGAACTTGAGAGAGTAGACTTGACACTTTCATACATCTTTGAAATGGTAACTGATCAAGTAACTATTTCTCCTTTGAGCCAAGAGAGTTGTTGCTCAAATATTAGAAGCAAGGGGTTTGCGGCAGAATTCCTGAGGCTAGAGACTAAAGGTGAGGGGGGGTGGAGGTATGCGTGAACGTGTGGGGCGTGGGGGGGGGCCAGGGGGGGATTCATGCCCAGTGGACTTTCTCATTCCTAAGGGTTATTAATTGAAATTCTCAATATTTTGGAAGCTTCATATTTTAACTTTAATTTGACAGATCACATCTGTCAAATTTGCAGAGCTGCCTTTATAAAGTGGGTCTAATAGCAGCTGAAGACATTGATCACCTCTGGGCTGAAATACACACCCAGTCAATGAGCCGGTTCTTGGCCTCAGCAGGCAGCATAAATCAATTGTCCCAGTTGTATGATTTAGGTTTTAAATAAAATACAGTGCTTTGGCATTGGTAACTAGATAATTTAAGCCCTGCGTGCAAACCCTCTGCCCCACACGATGGCCGGGGGTGGGGTGGGGGAGGGGGTGGGGGTGTGGGGGTGTGTCAGATTGATAGCGAACATAATATCTAGCTGCATACTGTAATTCAGAATACATTGAATCAAAAGCTAATGCATTATTCAACAGATTATCAGACTAATACATCACTTGGCCATCCCCTCACCGCTCACCCCCAACCATCCCCTGGTTAATCAGATCAGCGGTGGGCCAAACACGTTTTAGTTGGGCCTTCAGAGGAATTATGCTGGCCAGGGCGACAATAAGCGGAGACGGATGTCTAGAGGCCTTGTGCTAAGCACGGATGTTGATGTTGTTTTTTTTCGTTTCCGAGGTGACGGGAACAGCAGAAATAAGATTACGGTTTTGTGCTGAGTCCTCGCCTCTGGGGCCAGCGGCGCTGGTCCTTCAATCACCGGCGCGCTGCGCTAACCGAAATGTTCTGTAATCAGACACTGATCCAATTAAACTCCATTCTCCCTTCGGCAATGCTTTCTCTGTCATTTATACTCATTTCAGGAACATGGCCTCCCAGGTAGACGGACTGCCTTAGGCCCACAGGCTTTACCCAGTACCCCCAAAGAGCCCCTGTGCAGCACGTGACACACTGCTGCACCTACAGTAAGTGCACTGCAGTCAGCCTCAATATTTCAGCTGGAGTGGCGGCGCACTGCTCTCACTTTCCAGTAGAGGGCAGTGTGATATAATCAATGACTGACAGACAGCAGAGCAAACAATGTGGACAAGTGGGATTCAGCCATGTTATTCAGCCATGTTATTCCCTTGCGGATTGGCCTACACTCTCTTTCCAGTCTGATTATTGCCTCCGTTTTAATGGATGGTGATGGGAACGCCTGTGCTAGCGGCCCTGAGTACAGGCTGCTTAGCCTGGGCTTCCTCAATATAGGCAGTTCTTCAGTCTACAGATTTGGGGTTTATGGTTTCGTGAACAATTTTTGTTCATGTAGTAATCGACCAAAAGGAGGAAAACGACTGAAAATAAATAAATTCCTAATGCAAAATATCCAGCAATTCAAAACAAACCAGCTGACCATTGACTCATTTTCCAGTGACACATCAAAAATAAAATATTAAAACTGTAGCCCTGAATTCAACCCTGATAAATGTATATAAAATTAACGGTTATATCATTGTGGTTGTAGCCACTAGGTATAGGTATATTATAGGTATACCTTATAGGTATATACTGTACACTGTATACCCTAGGTATATTATAATCCATTGTTGGCTCAGTGAATGAACTGGATTTTTCAATCTCTTCATACAACATTATGTATATTGTCTCCATTCTGTTATTATTTGTGACTTTGTCTGTGTGCAGTACATAAACGGGTCAAACAGCTGTCTGTTGGGTCCTGGACACTAACTTCACTGTTCACACCACACCAACTTCAGTATATGCCCCTCTAAAAGCTTCCACTTTGATTGGTTCAGATGTGTCACGTGGTACATTCAAGCATGTCTTTAACTAGAAATGAAAAGTCAAGCCTTTAATAATTGAAGCCAGTTATCAAGTGTGGCTTCTTAATTTTTAATTTTATCATTTAAGATATCATTAAAATATTTTTGTAAATGATGTTATCAGGAGAACCTGAGTGAAGTTTGTATTTCAGTTGCCCTTTCTTGGGTTAAACTGTCAGAGCAGGTGCGTGGGAGTGTGCTCATGTTTATCCCACCCTTACGCCAGTCAAGCCTCTAGTTATAAAACACAGTGATCGATAGCTGGCCGAGAGGTCATGTAAACTTGGACAAAAACAAACAGCCTTTTGAAGTGCATTTACAGTTTGACCTGCTCCCTGTCAATGTTCGTCAATGTAGCATGTTTAGGTCCAACTCTACGACTAACAGGCCTTGGAGAAGCTGGGCATGACATCAGTGGCCCCTGAAGTCACATGATATTTATACATTTAGACACCAGACTGTTTCTGGTACAGGTTTTCACTTGCTCCTCACTGTGGCCTGTTGGGTGTGCGTTGGGTTTTCACGTAAGGGTTCTGATTGGAGTAAAGCAGATGTGCACAGAGGTATACCTGACAGAATGGCCAATGACCATCAAGGAAAGTCATTTGATTTCAGCCTATTCCTTGTAAACTATACCATTGATAAATATTAGACAGCAGTGTTTTATGTACAGCAAAATCTGGCAGCAGAGAGCCCTTGGTGTCGGTCAGTTAAAACGAAGCTGTCTTTTGGCCGTGGTGCATGAATACAATGCAGTGTTCAAGCAGTTGACGCTTAAAAGCCTGTTAAGATAGCCTCTCTCGGTAAACGCTCTTCAGCTCTGAGTGATTTTAAATGTCAGTGGGTTGCCCACGTTGCTCCCAGTCGTGGAGGTGTTTAGTATTCATACTTCAAGCCAAGCTCTGTCATCGGAGGGCAGCGCCGTAGGCACTTAGATCCCTGAGGAACGGGTGCCATGGATACGGGGAAAGCGCACAGCCCGTTCGGATCGGGAGGGACAGCGCGGCCTGTCAGCAGACGCGGCCCGCCGGACTCAGAGTCACGCTCTCTCTCTCCCGGGCGTCTTCAGTTGGACGGCCTAATGTGGAGAGGAGACATCGAACGCATCTCCATCAATGTGTTGTCCCGTTTTCAGGCTGGCCGATGACCAAAATAAACAGCGGTGCCCTTATTGTGCAACAGGTCATGTGTGACTCCAGCCAACTCGAGCAGACAAAAACAGGTTATCCCTCTCCCTGTTTACAGAAAGTAGGGGAGAGGCGAATGCAGAGGAGTGAACTATGGGGCCTAATGCATCTCTGATATGGCAGGGACTTGCTTTTTGTTTGCTTCGTAAGTATCTCCCTCGGTCATTTAACAATGAATCACAGCTAGTCAGAGCTCGAATGGCAATAGTCATGTCTTTTTTCATGTGCTTGAAATATTAACCTGATATTTTTCCCTGAACATTATGTTTGGATTTTATTTTCATGTATTAAGTGTTTATGATTTCATAAATAATCGTACAAATGTCCTGTCAGATCCCTGTATGTTCCTGTTTGAACAGCAGTGCAGGTTGAGGGGTGATATGGAGCAGTGGGAGGGGTGATGTGAGGCTTTGCATTGGCCAAATGACCCAAGATCCCACGAAAGAGCAGCTGTGTTGTAATCACAGTCACATGATGTGTGAACTCAAGGGAGCATAGTATTGTCAGCAGAGTCTGCTGTTCTCTTGGTTACTGGTCTCCAGAATAGGCTGTCCTAAATCCCAAGGCTTGCTGGGATGTTGCAGGCAGGTCGAGGGGAGTCCCCTCCCACGGTCAAGACGTATGCCTGCCTGACTGGGTGGGCTGGTAACGCTTATAGACACATTACATTACATTACATTTTAAGCATTTAGCAGACGCTCTTATCCAGAGCGACTTACAAGATGTGCATTAATACATGGTAGGAACAATCACAGACTCTGTAGACACAGACTCATAGGACAGTCTGGTGAGAAACAACACAGGGTTCCAGTGGCCAAACACAGGGTTCCAGTGTGAATGCAGTGTGTCTCCATCTCAGTTTTCTCATCGAGGGAAATTACTCGTACATCCTAGAGTTAATTGCTGAGGCAGAACCATCTCACTGATTCCCCTTACATTAAAATCTTCTCACTCACTTCTCCGCCATGAAAGAGTCTCCTTAGAGAGCGAATTGCGGAAGAATCTCCGATGATAGAAATGATAAGTGGAAGCCAGGCCAAGGTCAAAATCGTGCTAGAGTGAAAGGCCCTTTCTGCTCTTGATTCCGTTTTGGCCCTTTCAAACAGCAGAACTGAACAGGAGTCCAGCCTTGCTGTTGGAACCTGGTCTAAGACCACAGCCCCACACAAACATCTCTTTGGAATAACAGGGGCGTTAGGGAACTCCAGAGCAATCGGCCTCAAAGTGTCAGGCGGCACCCCTAAACTACAGTGTGTAAACATTCCTCTGAAGACGCAAACCCTGCGGGCCTGTTTGCGTTACAGGAGGATGTGCAAACAGGGATGAGAAGTTCCCCCGGCTTCTGTCCCCATGATGAGACCCATTTAAACTCCCACACACTCTTTCTTGCATGCCGAGTCCCAGAGTCTGCAACGCGCTCTGCGTTTCAGCGAACACCGCCGCCGCGCCATGCTCATCTCGTCCGCTCACACAGAACTGCCCACACCACGACGGGCCTGAAAGAATAGCCGCGGCGCTATAAATGTTTTTAAAGGAACAAACGTTTTTCAGTGTTTGTCCAGATGGCAAATGCGCCTGCCTGTTGTTGTGCTGGTGTGCTAGAGCTGTTTGTTCTCACTCCCCCTGTCAACAGGGCCTGATAAACCCGTGACCAAAATGTCCAGCTAAAGAAAGTGCTGACAAATTGGCCCCCTGCCTCTCTGGTGTCACCGAGAGTCCCTCCCGCCCCCTCACAGCTCCATACAGTACTGAACTCAAAGGTCTATTTGCACCATTTTGCGCCGATGTCTATACGCCATTTTAACCCTTTAATGGTCTGCTCAACCATTTGGTAGAGCACACTTTTGCCATTGCTTTTTTCTAGGCGAGACTATTACAGGGTTAAACACAAATCCAGCATAAGTGTATTTGTACATAGTCATAAATACATAATTGGATACTGTTTTTTGCCGAAATAATATTTCATTACAATCCCATATCACTGTACTGTATGTCTAATAAACTGAATATGCATAAAAATAAAAATACGCATTTTGACTTATTTTTTGACATATAGAATTGTAGATGTACAGACTGAAAGCCTCTGAACCTTTTCTTTGTTGTTGTTTATGCTGGGCGTCAAGAAAAGACAAGCAAAAGCAAGGAACGGTTCATTCTCTACCAGCGTTACAGATGTTCACTTGTGCACATTTTGACAAAGTTAAAACCCTAATTGTGAAATGGGGCTTGACATTATCATCTGAAAAGCCGTCTTTGAGAGCCGTGTGAGAGCGGACACCCTAAGTAGCTGGGGACTATTCATCGTCATGGTGAGGAAAACAATGTGGGTCCGCAGCTCTCCGCTCGTTACCCACGACACTCGTGAGCGGGGTCAACATCGTCAACTCGGTGGAGGAAGGGTCCGACGTCTCGCAGGAATCTCCAATCTCCTCCCCAACTGCAGCAATCACGAACACATTCAAGGGTGCCTAGGAAATGACAAACCTGACAGGCGAATTTGATCAAAGAAATCGAGTTGTGTGTGTGTGTGTGTGTGTGTGTGTGAGATCTGTTTTTCCACCACATTTGCATGTTTACTTTTGTTTGTTTTCGTGCCATTACATATTTTGTATTTTGGTAGTGTCACAATTTTATCCTGCTGTGGATATTTTGGCTTGCTGCTCATTGTGAAATCGGGACGCCAGCAGAGGCCTTGAATCCTAGCAGTATTTGCCAAAGGTAAACCTTTTCTAAAAGGGAGGGAGGGAGGGAGGGAGGGAGGGGGTGGGGTGGGGGAGAAAACCCAAAACAAACAAAAACCCTCCCATTTTATGAAAGCATTATTTCTAGTGAGGTGCCGTGTTGCACATCTCCTGAAAAGCGCTATTAGAAACAGCGCTTTGTTTCCTTATTATACTCTTGACTGGGCATTGGGAAGGGGTCGTGTGAATTTTGAAGGTCTCTGTCACTGTTCATCACGATCATTTCAATGCTGGCTTTATTCTGCTTTAGTCCTAGTCACAGAAGAGGCTCTGGGACAATGCCTCGGGAAATTGGGTTGAGGACAGAGAGCGAGGGGAAGTTTTTGTATAATTTGGCTACTATTCACTCTGTGCTCAGTCTAAACCTCAAGAATGTTTTTTTATTTTGGGAAGAACCAATTTTTCCTTCTCGACAAGGTCCCTCCCCCTCCTTTTGGCATCCATTTTAATTGAAGAAGTCATCATGTATGTACATATGTGCGCTTAATAGAGTTGACCTGTGAAGGCAGGAGTCAGTCTCCTGGAGTGTTGGAATGTTTTGGTAGCCCCTCCCCCTCACCGCTATCTGATTGGTTTCCTTGATGCTTGAGGGAGGGGGGCGTGAGGGCAATAAGAGCCTTTAAAAACACCAGAGTAAGGCGTTTGTTAGTTACAAGAAGAACGGAGGAGACAAAAAAAACAAGTAACAGTGGGTAAGTGTACCTATGCATTTCTGTTTTAAAATGTCACTTTTGTATATCTTACACTTTGATGGTATATTAATTTATTTACTATTTTCTATTTTACACTTACATGAACAAATACAATTTTGGAACAAACGGAAATATGCAATGTCATATGTACGCCAGTTATGCTAGTAGAGGTCATGGTCTATTGATGTTTAGGACTTTGTATTCAGCTTTAAATTCCACTTCAATCCTGCCCTGTTCCGGTCCCTATGTGTTACTGCCAGATGAAATGCCTTTTATGCTTATTCTCCACAGCGATGTGTCAGGAGTCTGGGTTCTTATTCTACGTGTGCAGATGGAGTGAAAGGACTGGATGAGTAATGTGCTGTTCCTGCTCTGTCCACAGGGGAAGAGAGGTGGCTCAAGACCATGCAGCTCTGGGGCCTTGGGGCTCTGTGCCTGGCAGCCCTGCCGGGGCTCCTGTGGGCAGGGCCCGTTTTTGTGGAGGGGGACAACGACCCCTCGAAGATATGCAAGCCCCCGCCGCACTGGGAGATCGCCGGGCAGGCTCCCATGAAGGGCCACCAGGGGAAGGTGGCGGTGGTGGCTCTGCTGAAAGCTAGCTGACAGTTCTGCCTCACGCAGGCCTCCCGGTGAGACTACGCCTATCTTGTGTGTGTGTGTGTGTGTGTGTGTGTGTGTGTGTGTGTGTGTGTGTGTGTGTGTGTGTGTGTGTGTGTGTGTGTGTGTGTGTGTGTGTGTGTGTGTGTGTGTGTGTGTGTGTGTGTGTGTGTGTGTGTGTGTGTGTGTGTGTGTGTGTGTGTGTGTGTGTGTGTGTGTGTGTATGTGCAGAGGAAGGTGGCAGTAGTGGCTCTGCTGAAAGCTAGCTGACAGTTCTGAGTAGGACTACGTCTATCTCGTGTGTGTGGGTGTGTGCGTCTGTTTATGTGTGCACACTGCGCGTGTTTGTGTGTGTGTGTGTGTGTGTGTGTGTGTGTGTGTGTGTGTGTGTGTGTGTGTGTGCGCAGTAGCACGATAAGAGCTGATTTCATGGTGGAGGAGGCAACTTTCCCATCAGAACTGTTACGTTTGAGGTTTTGACGCAATTCAGTTCGGTATGAATAGGGAAATGATTTACACACCGAAGCATAAGCCTATTGGGCAGGTGGAGTAATTGCACAGCCGCCAAATAGTCCCTGCTTAATGATGAGTTCATTTCCTTTGGAAATGAGATCTTGTGAAGGGCTCTATTTGTGATGCAAAGTGCTTTCTTCTCGACACCTTGAGGCCTACTTGACATTTCATCCCTCTTTAGCTTTCATGTGGTTGAGGTCCTGGAATGAACCATTTTCCTGATTTGCCTCATATCTTTAATTAAAGCAATTTTGTAAGATGGGTTTCCATTCAAGGGTAGTCAGATGACGGAAGAAGATTTTGAGTATGTTAGGGCAGGGCTCAGAGGGAATTATGCCTATGTGAGAGAAACTGTCCCTCTTCATATTAGTATTTAGTACGCTGAGAGGTTTCTGTTGTCTCTACATGTACAAAACCTGTTGTACTTGTGTTCCCCAAAAATCTTCTTTTAAATACACACCACACTGGTGGTTTGATCTGGTAACACAATTACCAGATCAAAATTCAATCAAATTGATTGTGCGCAGTTGTAATCAAAACCCGCTTGCTCAGTGCTCAGTCAAGACAAGAATGGTTAAATATTGCAATACAGTACTTACCACAGAGCTACATTTCTTTTTTATGTAATTCACATTGTACCACTAGATGGCGACGTTGTCCTCATTCTAACTAAAAAGCATTGGCATCCTGAATGAGACCAAAAGTATTTGAATGAATTGGTACTCCTTCCCCTGCCTTTGGAAGGAGCACCAAGAAGAGTGGATTATGAAGAGTGGATCGTGAAAGGGGCATGCGTATATCAATTAGCAACTGAAACTGAGTTTTCGGTAAGAGCAGGGACCGGAACTGGAAATAATGAGTGAAGTCCATCCAACAGGACCTCAAATGGGACAGGAATATCACTACAATAACCAAAAAGGCCCAGCAGCGCATGTACTTTCTGCGACAGCTTAAGAAATTCAAGCTGTCGCAAGCACTGCTGGTCCAATTCTACACAGCCATAATTGAATCAGTCATCACATCCTCCATCTCCGTGTGGTTTGGCTCTGCATCATCCCATTCTAAGCAGAAACTACAGCGCATAGTACGGTATGCAGAGAAAATCACTGGCTGCCAGCTCCCCCCCCTCACAGATCTGTACACCTCCAGGATGAGGAAGAGAGCAGGGAAAATCATGGCTGACCCCTCACACCCCGGCCACTCTCTCTTCCAGCGCTTCCCCTCTCAGCGGAGACCGAGAGGGAGAGCCCTAAAGACTAGGACTAAACGCCACCTGAACAACTTCTTTCCCCAAGCCATAATCCTCCTAAACAAAGACCCTTCCTCTATCCCCCCCCTGTTCACTTGCACACTCCCACTTTAACTGTGCCGTTAACTGTGACTTCTACTCTGCTCTTTTGCACACTCTTGCACCTTAACTGTGTACATAACCATCATCTGTACTGTATTTGTATATTTGTGTATTAGCACTGTACTGTATTGTATTATATTATATTATATTGTATTGTATTGTATTGTATTGTATTTTTATTACACTTTTTTCTTTTTTTTCTTAGCTCTTGTTATTGTTTTGGTTGTATGTTGACACCCTTGCACTAAGGCAAATTCCTTGTACATCGTACTTGGCCAATAAATAATTCTGATTCTGAAGTGAAAGCAGGGAGCCCTTGGGCTCCGTTTGTCCCAGTGCGCTGCCCTTCCCTTGCTGATGACCTGTGGTCCATGTGCAGCTTGGGAGACCTGCGTGACAAGCTTGCCCGGGGCGGGCTGCGGGACGTGGGCTTCCTCATCGTCAACGAGCAGGAGGCCCAGTCCAGAGCCATGTTCTGGGAGCTGAAGAGGAGGGTCGCCGAGGGCATCCCTGTCTACCAGCAGACTGCCTTGCAGGACGACGTCTGGGAAGCGCTGGAGGGAGACAAAGACGACTTCCTGGTGTACGACAGGTAGGGGACATGCACGACGCTCGCCTCCGCACTGCAGATATCCACTCTGGGAAGCACTGGATTGTGGGGGCGGACTTAGTGGAAATGTTGGGAGAGACAGTTTTAATTGGACTAACCCCCGGTGGTTAGCATGCAGAGTCAGACGAGTTATTTTTATTTTAACTGTCTAGTAAAAACACATTCACCTTCTGTGGTACCTGAGCATTCTCAGTGGCTCTGTGTGGCTCAGTAGGTAGAGCATGGCACTGACAACGCTTCGGTTCGATTCCCATTGGGGCCATGTACACTGAAAAATATATGGATCCATTACTGTAAGTCACTTTGGATAAAAGCATCTACTAAATGGCATATATTATATATTATTATATAATTATGGAATTTAAGCGGATAATTTTGATAAATTCAAGGTGTCAACGCTTGGAACCAGAATTTTCAAATCTGTGCGTTTTTAAAGGATGCGGTTTAAAATAATGTGGTAAAAAGGCATCTGAGATGGCTCTCAGAGAAAAGTAAACAGGAAAAACATTATATTGGATGCACCTACTGCACAGGTGTCAAACTCATTCCATCGAGGGCCGAGTGTATGCAGGTTTTTGTTGCAACCAATGCACTACACACTAATTAGCTCACTTCTTCAACTAAGGAGGGAACCTAATTGAAATCACCTGGTGTAATGCATTGGTTACAACAGAAACCTGCACACACTCGGTCCTCGGTGGAATTAGTTTGACACCCCTGACCTACTGTTATCAACCAGCCATTGAAATCTTAGAGCAGTGGATCTCAACCTCGGTCCTGGGGACCAACTGGGTGTGTTGGTTTTTGTTACAGCCAATCTCATTATCAATTAAAGTTGTTGAAAACATCATTTTCTAACTTTTTTCTTTAAACGTATTTCAACACAATGCAGGTTTGCCTTGTTGCAAATTGCTCTGTCATTGAACTCTTCATTTTCCACAAATTATTTCAACAATTAGGCCCCCACTGATTTCACCTGCCAGTCTATAATTGAATCAATTAAAAAAGGTAGCCTCTTTCAAAAGTAATCATGTGTCATATAGCACATTACAGAAAATCAGAGCATTAGCTGATCCGACTGATTTAAATTCCTGGGATGTGAATATGGGACATTTATTGTTCATGGTGTGCATAACTATTTCTGATATAATATGGCCTTAAGAGAAAGTAAATTATGCTTTAACAGAAATTAAGTGTCTAATTGAGAACAATTATCAGCTAGTTACAATTCAGAGGTCGCAATTATGGTTGGAATGAAAACCAGCATGCACAGTGAGTCCGAGGACCGAGACCCTCTGTTCTAGAGGACAGTACCCCAGACCCCAATCCAGAATAAGGTCTCCCAGCCTCAACCCTGAGCAGCCATTTTGTGATCTGTAACTGAACCAGGGTCAGTGTGTTTAGGGGCGCCATCTGTCTACACCCAGTCACCAAGCCATTCACATTTTCATTTACCTCCCTTGGTTGAAGAAGTATATCCAAATGAACATGGTTGCAACAAAAACCTGCACACACTGGATGTAATTTTCGAGTGTAATCAAATTTTCCCAAGAGAAAACTGAGGAAAAAAATAGTCAAGAATTTCAAGTCCTAATCCGATTTGCATGTGAAGTGGCAATGGCGAAGTCAACCGTTCGGTGTTTGTCCCGATGTGATGGTTTCTGCTCCTCTTCCCTGCAGGTGTGGCCGTCTGACGTTCCACATTGTGCTGCCGTACAGCTTCCTCCATTACCCCTTTATCGAGGCGGCCATCCGGGCTACCTACTACAAGGACATCTGTGGCAACTGCTCAGTGAGTGCTGACGAGCCACACCCTTTCACTGCTCCCTTGCATTTGTACTAATATTTAATCACTATTCACTACTACTACTACTAATAATAATAATAATAAAAAAGACTGACATTTTACAGTGCTTTTCATGATCTTAAAGCACTTCACAGCGAAGAGGGAAAGCTCACCTCAGCCACCACCTATGTGCAGCACCCACCTGGATGATGCACAGCAGCCATTTTGTGGCAGAACACAATCACCTGCCCTGTTTAGTTTATTTCAATAATTAGCTCACCTCCTGGATCAAGGAGGTAAACTATTGAGTGAAATCAGGAGGTGTAGTGCACAGTTGGAGCAAACGCCTGCGGACACTGCGGCCCTCGAGGCCTGGAATTGAATAGCCCTGGTTTAGCGCGTCAGTGTATTGTTACTCTTCGTGTCGTGTTTTTGCTTTTGTTCCATACGTTCTATGTTACGGGGAGACCCAGGTAGTGGTTAAACAGTAATGCGCAGTGTCACGTAAAAAACCCACGGGGTTCGAGAGATGATGTGCGGACGAACGGTCGGTCTCTTTTGCCTTTGTCGCAGGTGGATCATAACTCCACGCTCTCTGCACAGTGGAACAGCACCCAGCGCAACGACACTCAGCTCACGGCCGTCAACGCCAACGTGACGGCCGCCAACGGTTCAGAGGGGCTCCCTCCCCCCGCCGCCGTCGCCGTCGACAGACCTCAGGGGAAGCCGGACGAGACGCCCCTACCAGAGGGGGGCGCCGTGGACACCCCACATGCATCACCACCCCCAGAAAACCCCCGGGGTGGGAAGTGAGGCGCAGCCCCACCCTCATCACCACGGTCACCACAATAACCACGGTCACCACCAAGACCATAGCGGTCACCACCACAACCACAGTGGTCACTAACTCCAGAGGAGGCCCGCGGCAGACGGACAGTCAAATTGGCCCGGGGCACTCTCCAGCGCTCTGTGTATTACTTGATTACTCTAAAACTGACGATCTGGGATGGACTGAATGGCCCACTCTTGTCATGAAACATTCCTGTGTTCTCATGTGATTGGAGACTGTGCACCCTTCCTTGTATTAACAGCCTGCTTCACTCTTCACCCCCCCAAGCGATGTCATTGTTTCCTTAGTTTGAATTATCGGTGGTTGCTGTGCATCGATACACATGTAAAGTTAGACAGTGCCATCAGGGCTTCATGCAAGTCTTGCGTACACCAGATGTCTTATTCGGTATGTATGTGTAATGCTGTCTTCATTCAAAATGAGCCCTGTGTGTTTTATCAGCATTGTGACTTTTTATACTGGCCTTTTAAATGGTGTAAGTAAATGCAAGCTATCCTCGGTTGTTGATCTCATTCGGGCCCTTTAAATAAGTACTTTAATGCAACTTTGTGTGTTTGGTTTATTTGTATGTGAATGGTCTCCTTCCTTGCACTTAATGAAATCTGCAGTTTAAACCACGTTGTGGTGTCTGCAGACGGATGCTGTGCACGGCATGGAGTCACGTTTAATGGGATAAACCAATCACACAGTTGGGTACTCGTTAGAGATTCTGTGCCTTTGGGTTTTCGTAGAATGTATGAAACATCTGAACTAGCTTGTTTTTTTTCTAACCGGCTGTTAAAAACGTGTATGGTTTTCCTTTGCTTTCAGAACATGGTCACGAACCCATCTCTACATATTTTCAAATGGTGCTTATGGTGTTATGATGTGAATGTAATAAAATGATAATATTTCCACGTGTAAACACGTTTTATTTAGGCTATCACATTACAGTAGAACTACAATATGTGTTTTGACGCAATTTGATCAGTTTCTCTTTTGAATCACTCTGAGAACAATACGATTATACGTCAAATGGTTTTAAACGCTTTAAATGTGTTAGTGCCGCCAGCAACACAGAAGAACAACGTCAAAGACACCAGGCAAACTAGACTTCCGTCAGCCTCAAGACGAATGACGTAAGCGTGAGTGGAAAGGAGCGTGCGGTATTCACGATAATTGTGGCTCCTACTATCAGTAACTTTGTTCAACTTCAACTTGGATGATCCGAATGACAGCTGTGTTCTCTTTTGGAGACACGTTTACTAGATTAACTCGGTGTGTATAATAACAAAGTAAGTGTGAATTCATTCAGTTCTTGTTTTCTAAAACTGATGTTTGGAGATCGTGTGTTACTTTGTTACTTGACGTTGTGGGTTTCAAGTAGTCTATACACATGCGCCTTCAATTGTATACTGAACGGGAAATATGCAAGAAAAATACATTTAATTCTGGGTGCAGTTTCAGCTAACATTTGTGTTGCGTTTCAAATGTACATCTTGACGAAGAAAATCTACCTGACTGGCAATATACAGGTTTGTAAATATCTTCCGCGAGGTCCGTGGACGTGCGATTGTATACGGGCTTGGCTTAATAATAATATATAATATATGCCATTTAGCAGACGCGTTTATCCAAAGCGACTTACAATAGTGGATGCATACATTGTTTGTAGTATATGTGGTGCCAGTGGGAATTGAACCCACAACCTAAGCGTTGCCAACGCCATGCTCTACCAACTGAGCCACCCAGAACCAGTAAACTCCTTATCTTCAGTGTTGTACAGTGATTTCTGGCAGAGTGAAAATGGCATTAACACAAAGCGCCTTTTGTTGCAGAAGAACTGTCGTATCATTAGATGGCAGTGATGTTGCATAGAACAAGGGATAGCTGTAACAGCATAGTCGGTGTGGTGTCTTGGTTTGGTTAAGGCGTAGCACAAATCAGGAGTTAAGTACGAATTCGCCGTTCGTATTTTTACGCCGTGTAGCCACAAAAAAATCACTTAAAAACCAATAGTGTATTTAGCCGTAGATGATCGCGTGACATGTTAGCAGTAGGCTATACTACTTTTGTCGTAATCACGGTAAGAGATAGAATGAACTAAAACTAAGAAAGAGGTAACGCTTTTTATGAAGGGTCCAACAGAAGACCGTCATAGGCATTCGAGAACGCCTTCATAAACACCATGACAATCTGATTTGCTATATTATGGTTTAATATAAATCATATGGATTTATTTACGAATTTATTTGCCAAACAATATAAATGGGGTTTTTTTCTTAGAAACAATTACTTATGTTTGCGTTGGAGAAAAACGTTTGTTATGAGCGTGAAGGTATGTGGCACGAGAAACTCCGGTTTAGCTCGTTTTCATGTCCGGCCGTTTGAGAATTCCAATAATGCCACTTATGGTATGTATGATGACACGGCTCACCCTATTGTAGTCTGTTGGTTGTGATGTACCATAGCTGTTTATGCATGCTATGTTGTGCTTATGACCACTTTAAGTCATTTTTATTAAGGACGCCTCGGTGTTACCAGAAATGCTTTTATATCGGAAGTAACCCCCATAACAATCAGCTGGCTTAAATATTTGAACATACACTACTTTCACACATTCATTGTCGGTAGATGTGCAATAAACTATAATATTCTGAAGACTGAAAGAAATAGTAAAATGCATATAAGGTGATTTGTTTTCACATGAAATATTTGACCATCCTTTTTACAAGGACATTTTCAATATTTATACAATTGAATGTAATGAATGACTATCTGCACATGCGCAGTTCATTGTGCTGGAGAAGTCCCAGAAGCGTGTTGTCGAAAGGGATCAATGGTTCATTGCTTTTATCAATTGTACTTTTTTGTTTTTGTTGCATTGTTGCGCAATGGTAGTGACACATTAATGATTACTCTGCCTCCGCTTGCAGCAGTCTTGATGGAGTTAACATGGCAGAAGATCTCAACCTTCTACAGATGGATTTTGGAGAATGGAGGTATATGTTGCTTGTGTAAAGTTTTCACCGGTAGCAGAGAATTCTATGACAGGTGTTCCCAAACTTTTTATCTCCAGATCTCCTAAAATGATCACCCTGTCTATGGACCACCTTAATCCCTTATCCAATACCCACTACAGGCTGCAATGCAGTGGCTATTCAGCACACTGGTGCATGGAAGCATGATAACATTATAACATGGCATTATAACATGCATTTCTGACATGTAGCCATTCCCGTACAATGTAAATATTGAATAATTACAATGATCACTATTACCAGTGATTTGTAAACCAGATCTGGTTTCTTTTATCTGGAATGTCATTTATAAACTGAGGAATTAAAATTAGTTATTAAGTATTTGCTAGGATGATTTGTGCATTCAGAACTGTGTCCTGTAAACCTTTAATCTGACCCTTCTCCGTTCCGTCTTGCAAGCAGGCCTGACAGGCTGATCACCTAGTAAAGAGCACTAAAATCGGGTGGGAAAGCATCTTCCTTACGCCTCAGTGTGCGGTTTCGGCCCATCGATGACGTCATTGTTTAAACATCGAGTGAAAAGCAAGGATTGCTCTTCTCGCAAGTCATCCTCCATTGACAAAGCATTAGATCCCCATCTTATGTTTAGCGGTCTAGCTTTTGATTCATTTTCCAAAATGCTGAGATCGTGACCGTGCACCCACCGCACATTTGGCTGTGTGTCCCTCAGACAAGAGAACGGACCCGTGGCCGATGGTCTACTCCCCTGTGCCAATCGCCAGCATCTTCCTCATGTACAGCTTCCTCGTATCGGTCGGCCCCAAGTTTATGAAGCACAGAGAGCCGGTCGAACTAAAGGCCTTGCTCGTCATCTACAACTTCACCATGGTCTGGCTGTCGGCATATATGTTTTGTGAGGTACAGTGTAGAATAACTGCATATGTGTGCGCAGTTGTGCCTTTATGGATTCTAATCAAATGAAGTACAGTGCTGCTGGAGCCTTGAGTAATGTTCCACTTATACCCAGCTGTACAAACGGGTGATATAGAATACAGCTTATTTGACTGTGGCTATTTTTGTCCTAGGAAATAAATTATGTATACTAACTTAATCTGAACAAGGCCTGCTGCAATAACTCAGCTCAGTTCAGTGTTTGAGAATCTTGCACCCTGTTTAGAAAAATGTCGTTGTACGCTCTCTGTGTTTGTTCTCTGTGCCTCTCTAGTTCTTGGCGTCCGCCTGGCTAGCGAACTACAGTCTCCTGTGTCAGCCTGTGGACTACAGCCACAGCCCCCTGGCGATGCGGGTAACCCTCTACCCAGGAGCGCGTGCCGCACGACTCTGGACTCCCAGTCCTGGCACAGCGGCCACCGCGTAATCTGGCACCACCTCAACACCTAACTGAAGCTGCTGTCTCGAAATGAACGGGCTGACTAGTTGACCGGTGTGGGTGCAGGCTTTTGTTGTAGCCCAGCGCTAACGCGTCTCATTCAACTCATCGGCGAATCGTGGTCTACAATTAAGACCTTGATTAGTTGAAGCCGGTGTTTTAGTGCTGGGCTACAACACAAAACCTGCGCCCACACCTGCCCGTCTCTGGTCAGATTGGACACCTCCAATCTGGCTTTCGGAAATGAGCTGCATGTGTTCATTTAAAAGCTATGCACAAATCCCCATTACAGAAATGACTATATTACATTGTTTGCTAAAATGTAAACATTATATTGGATTGTGTTTCTTAATCTTTCTTCATACTGTACACATTTTATTTGTGTTTTTATAAGCAATAATATATTGTGTCAGGTTTATTTGAGAGTACATCCAGAAATGTAGAATGAATTTATGAAAATAGTAACATACAGTAGATTGCTCTTTTACCAGGAGCCAAGTTAAGTTGTATTTGCTTTGTCTCCGTCCACAGATGGCACAAGTGTGCTGGTGGTTTTTCTTCTCCAAAGTCATTGAGCTCAGCGACACGGTAAGACGGAGGCCCGTGTGGGGTTATATTCAGACTGGCGATGTGTTGCGCGTGCTGATCCGAGACACCGCTGCTCTGCTGCCCCCTGTTCTCCAGGTGTTCTTCATCGTGAGGAAGAAGAATAGCCAGCTGACGTTCCTGCACGTGTACCACCACGGCTCCATGCTCTTCTGGTGGATGGGGATCAAATACGTGCCCGGGGGGCAATGTAAGTCTGTTCAGCAATGGGGGGGGCTCTGTAATGAAGAAGAGTGTCACCTGGCGTGCCTTTTGCCAGTTGTTTGCCAGCTGTGATGTGTGTCTAATGGCAGCGCTGATGCAAGTTCTCAAAGCTGGATAGTTGAGCTTCGCTCAAAGTTTGGCTGCAAAGTGGCGTGCATTTGAGAAGTAGAGAATGCAAAAGCACTCTCTTAAATCAAAGGGGAGCTTTATCCAACACTCGCAACCCTCCTCACAGCTTACAGTGGGGAGTTATGACTTTGAGGATGGGTGGCATTCACTTCCCAGAGGAGACGTTGCTAAATGAATAAATAATGTCATATATCTGTTGTCCTTGCACAGAAACATGAGTACAAGCTCATTGTTATGGCCTGGAAATGCAGATTCGGTTGTTGCTAGCAGATGCAAGAAAGGAGGATGTTCACATTGGTCCCGAAAATGAAATAAAAATTTACTGAAAGTGAATTAGAGGACTTATTTTCCATCTCTCTAGCCATTGTGAAAGCCCTGCTTATCAAATTGCAAAAGGACGATCAGGAAAACGGATAATTACAATAACACCCAAGTGTTTCATTCAAGAATTTTGCTGATTAAAATTTCAGTTCTCTAGAGGCACATGGGAGCTTAATTCTCCGTAGGATGTAGGGACCAACAGAATCCTCTACGTGCTGTCCTTCCGTGTTTCAAAAAACTCAAGTCAAATGGCCCTGGTCCGGGCTAGGTGAGTCCCAACCGGGCGGAGGGGGGAGAGGGGGGCCCTATCCGCCAGTACTGGCCATCGCACCGCCTGATGGACACTTGCAGTACTGCACCCGTTTAAAGGATCCCTCCTTTACCCAAGTGTTGCCTTTATTTCGCCAGTTACCTGCATATGTTTTATGTTATGAACAATATAGTAAGGCTGTCCTTAAAGCAATTTTGTGAAATGAATTGATGGTGATGCCCTGTGTGTTGTTTGCGCTACTTAGCGTTCCTGAACGGCATGCTGAACTCTTTCGTGCACGTCGTGATGTACCTGTACTACGGCCTGGCAGCGTTGGGGCCTCGCATGCAGAGGTACCTGTGGTGGAAACGCTACCTGACCTGCCTGCAGCTGGTGAGTCTACGAACCGAGCCAAACCGAGCCAAGCCGAGCCAAGCCATGCCATCTCTTCTGGCTAAGCCCGAAGTGCATTTTCCCACACCATAACTACTGCATGGCCCTGCGAAGGCCCATTGTGGCTGTAATATGAAAATGTATTATTATATTCATAATCCTTATTTGTGGCTCTTCTGCCCATCAGGTACATTTTGAGCGTCGCACCTAACTACTGTTAATTCTGTATACCTTCATGGCCTGGACACACATTTTGAAATGACCAGAATCATATGATATGTACATGTGTGTGTCTGTGCAATGGCTAACCTCATGTCCCTGAGCTCACTCAAGTGAATTATTCAAGCGTTGCACGGCACCTTTTGTCAGTTCACCGGTCTGCTCATCGCATTCTGTGAAACTGGACAATTCACAAATGTTGTGACATCAAAATCTCTCTTGACACACATGCTGTTGCTGACAGATGAATACCTCAAATCAACTTGTGCCACGACTTCATTAAATACTCAATTCTGATTGGCCAAGAGGGTGTCACGGGGAGGGGGTTCTATTATTTTTCGATGTCGGACGTGTTCTCTCGGTCTCAGGATGCAACATTTTTCACGTGAAAATATCAAGGTGCCCACCTCTGAACTTAACATTAGGCTCCAGACAATGAAAATGCACTTAATCCAATTGAAGTAGTCCAGTTTGCAATCGGCGAAACCTCATGAAATGTTGCCTAATTTTGTGAGTTAATGTATCTATAGTATATGCCATTTAGTAGACGCTTTTATCTAAAGCGACTTACAGTAGTGAATGCATACATTTTCAGTATATGTGGCCCCAGTGGGGATTGAACCCACAACCAAAGCGTTGCCAACGCTGTGCTCCACCTACTGAGCCACAGAGAACCACATCTGTCTCTCCACATGTATCTCTGACATAATTTACTGATTGAGTATTAATTCCTTTGGCGAGTAGCTGTGGTATGAGCGTTGGGGGCGCGTCGCCCTGTCGCCCTGTTACGCTCGGCGACTGACCTGTCTGCAGTACATTACCCCTTGTGTATGCGCAAGCCTACCCTGCTGTAATGGTTGGTCACAAGACTTGCTTGTGTGGAGGTGTTGGGTTTTGTGGAGTGTGGCGGGCCTTGGATTGCGGACCGGCTGTGGTGAGCCGTTCCTGTCGTGTGGGAATTTCCCCCGACGACGCCCTTTGGGTGGGCTGTTCCCAGACCGCTCATCCGCATCCACGCTTGTCGTGTGAAAAGCGGAGCTTTCGGAAGCCGAGTCTGTCGGGTGCACTGCTCGCTTTTCTTGAGATGAAAAATCTTAAAAAGAGGGAGGGAGGGAGGGAGGGAGGGAACGTGAGCTAACATGTAATGTTCTTATAATAATGCCAATGTGACATCGGGAGCAAAGGGGTAACTGTAATATTACAAATACATTACTTGTTACCTGGACCCCACGTTCCTTGTGGCGTGTGCGTGCGCGTGTATACGTTAGTGTGGTGTGTGTTTGTGTGTGTGAGTGTGTTTGCGTTTGTTTGGTGTATGTCTGAGTGTGTTTGTGTGTGTGTGTGTGTGTGTGTGTGTGTGTTTGTGCGTGTGAGTGTGTTTGCGTTTGTTTGGTGTATGTCTGAGTGTGTGTGTGTGTGTGTGTGAAGTGAGGTTCGTAAACCATGAGCGATGCTGGTGACAGTGACCCTTCTCCACTGCAGGTGCAGTTATTTATCCTGACCATTCACATGGCCTACAACCTCACCGCCGACTGTGACTTCCCCGACGCCATGAATGTATTGGGCTTGTCCTACGTCCTCAGCCTGATGGCTCTCTTCAGCAACTTCTACTACCAGAGCTACCTCACCAGGAAGGGCAAGAGATGACCAGCAAGGACGGTATCCCAGAGACGCAGATTGTACAGCCTCACGCATACAGTACGGGGTCCATCAATAAAAATGTGGCTTGACTTGAATCCCCATTATCCTATGCGATTCGACGATCATTCAGCGATTCAGTGATTGAGTTCATCGTGCTGCAATGGCCACTCCAGTGTGGAGCCTGGCTGTCTTGGTAGGACTGGCCCCCCCTCCATTCTGTCTCCCACATGGCCCTCATCACCTCTATCTCATCCTCCCCTTCCATATCCAAGGGCAACCCCCCTCTCCCCTCTCTCCAGCCCTTCCCCCTTCTGGTCATTAGAGATGGAGTCCTCGGCACGCTCTGCCGCCTCTTCCAAATTGAAATAAACCCGACCGGGCCTATTGCTCTCCACTCCACTTATTTATCTAATCTCCCTCTCTGACACTTCATTTGTCTTATAAATTATTGGCTGGGCGGTAGCCAATGGCTGGCCAGCCCGAGGTCTATGAAAGCTCCTGAACGACGCCCACTCCCCCCCCCCTCCCCCTACCTCCATGCTCCATAACAAGTGGCGGTGATTCCAACTCCCTGCCCCTTGACATTGACACTAATCCTCCTGCGGGGGGCAGCGTTGAGCTGCTCCGTTCACCACGAGAGGGGAAAAAAAAAAGGTATTTCCCACCAATCGCAGGTGGCCTCGGGTAGGCGCTGGTATGCATCTGAATGTGAATTGTCATGTAGGGTGGTGGATGCGGTGCTGATGCGCTAAGAGCCCGTCGGGTTCTCAGAGAGAGAGCCTGTTTTGTAACGGGGGCAGCTGGGACCCTTCCTGCCCCCTTCACGTACAGGGGATGCTCGGAGGCGGTTCGCACTTCCCACCACGTCTCACACTTTTATGGCTCGCTCACAGCTGCCCAGTAGTGGTAATGATCATTAAAGCCCATTTTTACAGTACTTACAGCTGTCCTGTAAACTCCTCAAAGCACTGTGTCAGGGGATGACAAATAGAATCTGGCAGCGGAGTGAACAATCGCTGGCTGTCCAGTCGAGTGCTTCTACCGGGACGTGGCTCTCATTTTTTTAAACACGGGAACATGGCAGAGGGGTCTGGGTCTGTGGGTGAATTTGTATAAGCTCACTCCGCCAACGCACATGCCATCTTTTTAAGGGCTTTTTAATATTCATCCAGCGCAAGCAGGTCGCTCGGGCAGGCGCGGCACGCATTGTGACAGAGGACAGAGCCTGCTTTGTGACCACGTGAAGTTGCCAGTTTGCGATGCCTGTCCCGAGGCCGCACACCGCTGGCACACGGTTCCTGTCAGGTTCCTGGAACGTCTTGCCGCGCATGCACGCAGTGGCTCGACCACGTTCCAGCCTCACGTTGAACAAGGTGAACTGGATGCCGTAGATTCGCTCACGGATTCCTTTTAAACGGGCCTGTTTTGTTTCGACGACGTAACCGGCTTTGGGCGTTGCCCGGGTCACACATGCTTCTGAGGTCTGCTTGTGGGGAGCTGCCTTTTGATCTGGCCCACAGAGCTTGAGTTGAAATCAAGTCGGAGGCCTTGCGATTTTAGCACAGTCATATTTCCGATTGTTATTAAAACCACTCTGATAACTCACAGACGCGTCAGAATGGAACACAATCTTCCACTTGCCTCTTAATCCCGTCTCCCAACAAATTGCCTGTAATTTAGCCTGGCCTGAAACTAAAACGGAATTTGTGTCGAATCCTAAACTCGCCCCAAATGACACTAGCCAAATAAACCCCCAAATTAACTGTTTGCGAAGGTTAAAAAAAATCAACATTTATTTGTAAGTCAAATTTTGATTGAACCCAGGCCTGATTGTCTAGCTTAGGAATAAGGGCTCAGTGCTAGTCTGACAAAATAGTCGCGGGGCCTTCAGAGCCTGTCATGTGACTGCACTCTTCCCTCCTGCAAACACGCACGTTCAGCACACGCTCCTGCCACAGCAGAGAGCCACCGTGATTTACAGCAGGGGGTTTCCTTAACGTGTCCCATTGTCTCCTGTAATGAACGTCTGGCAGCTCCTCGCCCGTGGGGCCCTATGTCACCCCCTCCCCTCCCCTCCAGAGAAGGGAGACGAGGGCCGTTCTGTAACATCGCTGTCGCTTTAAGCGTCGTCTGCTTTTCTCAACTGATGCGGTCTGATAAAAAGGAGAGCAACGGCGAGGCTCTCGCGGAGGAGGCCATTCCGGCTCTGATCGCCCATGCCCCGGAGGTGGCACGGGCCTTCTCTTCGGTTCAGCCTACATCGCTCCTGAAACGAGCTGAAGCGTAACGTTCAGACGACTGTGAGTTACCGAACAGGGACCCAGACGCAGACCAGGTCAGGAAAGGAACGTTTAATGATCAAGCAGGTTTCAAAAGCCGATAGTCAGAGGTAGATAAAGTACAAAATCCAAATCCAAAAGAGTAGTCAAAAAGGCAGCCCAAAAATCAAAACCAAATCATCAGAAAGGCAAACAAACAAAATCGGAAGGCAAAACTCGGAAGTCAAACAGAAGGGGTGTCTCGGAAAATACAGACAAACTGTGGCTTACACACAATCGGCACAGTGAATGATGATCAACGTTCTGACAAAGACTGAAAGCAAACAAGGAACTTAAATACAAATGGGGAAAGTGACACAATAGGAATCAAGTGTGACTGGGAGGGGAAAAGGGCAAGAAAACAGGTTAGAACGATTAAGGATAACTAATACAATAACGAGGGGAAACGAAAGACACGGACTGGGAAGCACATAGACACACTAAAAATACACGACCTGGAAGAGCAGGCAGACACGTGCACAGTTCAAACAAACGTCTCAAAACATAACACAACGTTTCCGTGAGGTAGCAGTTGTGATAGGGATGCAGTAAGTGGCATTGGTTTCAGTCTCACATGCCAGTAGTGAATATCGTTCCCTCGGTCGAGTGCATAAGAAGCACTTCATTTTCATATGATGGCGCTGTTCCTGCTTGCACTCTGTTCTTGTTTTTACTTTCCTATTGACGTTGAAGCTCGGAAGACCTGTTCACAAGGGAGAATGCTACTTGAACCAACAGCACAGATATTTGGCACAGATATACAGATGTTTGAGCCCCCCCCATCTACTTTGGTTTTTAGCTTTGGGGTAGTTAGATCCTAGCAAACGCATGGAACAATATGAAATGGAACAATATGAGCATGCAGCTCTTCTTCCACTGTGCACGATCAGGATACAAACTCTGCACATGTGTGAGACCACAACGTCCCGGAGATAAATAAACTCTTTTTTAAATTAAAACTGGACCTGACGGTGTTGTATCTGGGGTGTTTAGAGCAGCACATTACACTTAGAAGACATTGGTGCCTGGTCTGAATGCCTTCTGCTTTCGGCGGCATTGCTAGGATGCCAAGCTCCATTCATTCTCTGTATCACAGTCTCGAGATCTGACTCGCTCATTGCTTAACATGGACGTAGATGGGGAGAGCGCAGGCGTGGCTATCACTTAGGCGTCCGTGCCGTCGTGGAAATGCAATTGACATCCTTAAAAACGGCTGTAATAATATACACCATTTAGCAGACGCTTTTATCCAAAGTGACTTACAGTAGTGAATGTATACATTTTCAGTATATGTGGCCCCAGTGGGGATTGAACCCACAACCTAAGTGTTGCCAACGCTGTGCTCTACCAACTGAGCCACACAGAACCACAGGGATAATCAAAAATCATCTATCGGCATGGTTTCAAGCGATAGGAAACCGATCACTGACGGCAGAAAAAAGCCAGGGGGAGGTAGGAGGAGGGGTGGTTATATATCTATAATCTATTGAAGCTCTTCTGGGAGCACTGCTGCTGTTTTCCAATGCTACCCCCAGTTTCCCCAGTAACGACGAGTGCTTCCCTTTATCTGGCTTGTAATTGGCGATCACTTCAGCCAGGGTGGGTCCTCTTTCCCTGCAATGGGAGACGGTAATCACAGAGCCAGTGAGAGGGACCGGGGAACCAGGTGGTGGTGGTGGTGCTGGACGCGGGTTGCTGGACTCAGACAAAGAGGGTCAAGGATAAGAGGGCAACCTGGAACCGCCACCCGGGACCACCGGGGCCACTTACGCAGCCTAGCAAGCGACCGGCTAGGACACGCATGCTCCACACCTCTCCAAACCACCACCTGTTCATCAAGATTCCAAACAAACAAGTTGGGTTTGCACACAGAGATTAATGAAAATGCTGCACTGGGTCTAAGCTGATTTTCTGATTGGGAGAGGAGGCAGAAGCTGCACAGCAGGTAGATTGGTGAAGGATCCTGGCATTCTTTCGCCGGTCACACAATGAAGCTGATTTTCATTGTGTCATTTTTTGTGTGTGTATTGCACGATGTCTTTCCTTGACTGAATTGAATGTAAAATGTAAACAGAAAGCTTAAACGTTGAACATTGAACACACAACTGGCTCCCAAGATTGCCTGTCCATTTCAATAAGGGGCATGTACTCTGCAAACAATATGTGCATGCGTGGCGGTCATAAACCCCAGAGAAATATTATATTCATATTGTATTGGCCGGCAGTGTAGTATAATGGTTAGGGAGCTGGGCTTGTAACTCAGAGGTTACTGGTTTGATTCCCAGGTGGGGGCACTGCCGTTGTACCCTTGAGCAAGGTACTTAACCTGAATTGCTTCAGTAAAAATATCCAGCTGTATGAATGGATTGGATGTAAAGAAATGTAAACTGTGTAAGTCGCTCTGGATAAGCACGTCTGCTAAATGGCTCAAATGTAATGTAAATGTAATGTATATTCTTCTTGTCAATAAACTGTGGGGGAAGGGCCCAGTTCTACCATTCACACGTATCATTAAATTATTCTGGAATGTGAGGGGACGAGGCAAAAATAGAGGTTACCCCAGCTTAACCCCAGTTTTACTGGAGCCTGTGGTCTGTCAAGGTTCGCACAAGAGTGCACGAATTATAACCGTACCGGCTCCATCAACAGCGGTGACCGAAGTCTTTACATGCGGTGAGCCCCCAAACCCAGAGAGCTGGGACAGCATCATCTCACTCGTCTGCTGTGTCTCAGCTTCACAAAATTATAAACGAGACGCTGAAATCGACAAAATGGAGCCGGGTCTGTCTGGCCACTCCTCTTAGTAACCATAACCCTGTCTGCATAGGAATCTGTGGCCATATGTACAAAGATTCTAAGAGCAGGAGTGCTGATCTAGGATCAGGTTTCCCCTGTCCATATCCTAACCAAATCCATTATGAGCCAAAAGGCTGAACTGATCCTCGATCAGCACTCCTACTCTTCTAATCTTTGTACATACGGCCCCTGGTTTGTTGGGGGGGGTTATTCACTTGAGTTTATTTAATCGTGTATTTGCCGTCAAGGTCACCTTGATTTCATTTTAAATGCGTGAGAAATTTTTGTTTCTTTGCTGTAGTGAAGAAAAGTGGCGGGGACAAAATCGCTCTATTCATATAATGGCGGGGACGTGTCCCTGCCGAAAACAAGCCCCTTGGTGGTAGTCTGAAGCTTTTGATCGTGGAACGTGTCCTGGATGTTCTCGCGTGCTCAGACAGATTTAGTGTCCTTCCTGCCTTCTGTTGTTTTTTTGTGCTTTCTGAACTACTGACCATTATCTGAGCAGGCTCCTTGCCATGAAAGGCCTCAGTCTGGTGGAGCTGGGTGATGGCGGTCAGCCTCACAATTCATAGGAAATGGGTGATGTGTGTGAAAGGATCTCATTGGGAGGCTCTCCCTTTGAAGACCGCTCTGTGCTCCTATGTGTGGCATGGGACAGGAAGGCCATTGTGAAATTCGGGAGCTGATGGCAGTGTGTACACGAAACATGCATGGACTTACGCACACACACACACACACACACAAGCACATGCAGACACAGACACATACACATGCGACCAAAAATGCACACATGCACGCACACACACACACACACACACACACACACACACACAAGCACATACAGACATTCTGTCCATCTAGCTAAATTGTCTTCACCACTGTTTACTTGTTCAACACTATACTGCCAAAAAAATATATATACACTAACCTTTTCCTTCCCAGTGTTACAGGTATGGTGCGCAGATGCCTGCAATGATGTCTATTGCTGTATTCCTGCACTGATCTTGTGCGCTAACTATGATTGTTCCTACCATGTGTTAACGCACTTCTTGTAAGTCGCTCTGGATAAGAACGTCTGCGAAATGCCTAAAATGTAAAATGTAAATGTAAAATGTAAATGTAAAATGTAGACATATACATGTGCGACCAAAAATGCACACATATACATATACACACACACACACACACACACACACATACACACACACACACACACACACACACACACACAAGCACATACAGACATATACACGTGCGACCAAAAATGCACACATATACATACGCATGCACACACACACACACACGCGCACATACACATACAAACACAAATACACTCACACACTAATTCCTTGAAATGTGCAGCTGAAATTGCCATGGTTAGACAGACACAGAGCTGAGGGGGATGCCGAAAACAGAGGGAAAAGACAAACGGCGTCGTCCCTGTCTTGTTTGCTCCTCAGTCCCCCACATCGCTGGTTGGATTTCAGCAGAGAAAGGGCCCGTCGTTTTTTGATTCCAACATTCTGCCGCTCCCCTTCCAGACTGCACGGGAGCCAGCGTCGGCATTCTCTGTGCCACTGGGACAAAGACAACACTCACTCAAGGTGAGAAGGCCAGACTCACCAGTTCCTTAGGAGGCTGAAAAATTATGGCACCATTAATATTTAATAATGTGTGGGACCACGGAGAAGCGCCTGAGCACAGGCCTTTGTCTTTGTGTCATCTGGAATGTGCTTGGATGCAGCAAAACCATTTTAAATTAAACAGATGGGGAAAACATGGCACCTTAGTGATTTCAAACTCTGAATAATAGAGAGGCTTTTTTTAGGGGTGGGGGGGGGCTGGGGTAGCAATTTGAGGAGGCAGAGGGACAAAGAAGGCAGTTTTCTTCTGAGCTTTAGTTCAGTACCACAAAAGGAGGCCGGCAAAACCAATAACAGATGCAGTTCCTTCGTAGGGTCTCTTGTTTTATTTTTGTTTCTCTTTCGGAGGCAAAAATATTGTTCCGTGGCTACAGTTAAAGTCTCCTTCCAGGAAACCGTTGAGAGTTCAGAGGCCCTGATGGCAGAATGCGTCCCGCAGGCGCCCGACAGCACCAGTGAGTTTCATCTCCGCCTCGTCAGGAAAGAAAAAAGCACAAAAAAGGTCTACAGGCTGTGCTTAAGTGGCTTACGGAACATTAGACCTCACGTGAGACGGCGTCCAATGGGAATACTGTGTTGCTTTGGAGCACTACGAACGTGATGTCATCGGGCTATTGTTGCACTGACCTTCCGATGACCTTATTTGGAGTGACCCTCAAGTGCCTGCTTAAAGACACTTAACACCTTCATTCGAGAGAGAGTGAGAGAGAGAGAGAGAGGGGAGAGAGGGAGAGAAAGTCAGCTTTAAGGGCAAAGGCAATCAGCTAGCTCATTATACCGCTGTGACATTGGAGAAACATGTGCCATTTTCAGGCCCTACATGTAAGTCTAGCTAAGTCTATTTTCCAAAATAAAACTGGAGTATTGTTATCCACATCAGCTCAGCTTATTTATCTGCTGAGCAAGGCATTCTTATCCAAGGTGACTTCTGCTGTTTACATATCACACAATCATGCAGCTGGACTGCCTGCTCACAGGGGACAGAGCTGTGTCCTGCACACAATCTCAGCATTCTGACCCTAGTAGGACTATGAATTTAGCAGAAATTTCACTTCCATATTCATAGATCTACACATATAAAATACATGTATGTGTGTATCCATATGTACGTATATATATATATTTACACTAGGGGTGTAATGGGGTGCAATGGTTCCTATGGTCTCTCACCACGAACTCAAATTTACCCTCAATGACATGCATACTTTTACACTAGGAGCACTTTCATAATATTATATGTACTGTATATATATCTATATATAGGTATATTGCAATGCTGGTATGTGTGTGTATATATATATATATGTAGGTGAGAGACCACAGGAGCCATTGCACTCCATTGTGCCCCCTATTGGACCCAGAAACGGGAGAGGGAGTGGGACAGGAGAGAGAGCTCATACAGCAATGAGCAGGTCTGCCCTGCTGCTGTGGGATCATGTCACAGCAGAGCTTGTGCCGGCCTATCGACTACCATCGCCTCCTGGGCAGCAGCATGATGCGGGAGAGCGGTGTGTGTGTGTGTGTGTGTGTGTGTGTGTGTGTGTGTGTGTGTGGTTGTGTGTATACATTTACATTTAAATTTTAAGCATTTAGCAGACGCTCTTACAAGATGCGACTTACAAGATGTGCATTAATACATGGTAGGAACAATCATAGTTAGCGCACGAGATCAGTGCACCCATCTGTGTGGGGTTCTCTGTATGGGTGTGCATTAGCAGGGTATGTTGATGTGTGTGTGAGTATCTGCTGTGTGTGTGTGTGTGTGTGTGTGTGTGTGTGTGTGTGTGTGTGGGGGGGCTGGGCTGCAGGGCCATGCGCGCTCTGTAATTGAACCTGACAGTGCAGCTGCTGACGAGAATGTGAACACGTCGGGAGCCGGTGCCATGCCCTAGATAAAGGTCACTCTCTGTCCATCCTCCTTCAGAACCCCCCACCCCCCACCCCCTCCGTATCCTCCACATCCCCGGCCCGGCGCACTCAGTCCAACCCGAGCCGCCACGATCGCAGAAGGCATCATCAGCCAGAGGGGTCTGGGCCACCGATCTCTCGTGGACGGCCCTGTCAATACGCATCGCTCCTCTGACTTCCTCGGCCGATAAAATGTAATTTTTCTCCCCTTTAATTATTTCTGTCCATTGTGGGGGTGGGGGTGGGGGGGTACAAAAACCCAAGCACATAAATCTTGCTTGGCCTCCTCTCCAGACGAGTGCCTGGGCCTTTCAATAAACTGTCAATATTCAGAGGCTCTCGGTCCGATACTGGGGCCCGTGGAGGTTCCACTTGCCAGACGTAATGACTCTTTATTTTTCTCTTTCAGTGCCTTTGGCAGAAAACAATGTCAGCCCTAATGGGGCGCCTCTACACCAGATGGTGACTCCCACTTTTATAAATGAGGGGTCGCCCCCCAGCTCGTGTGAGGGGTTGCGCCGTCGCGACGCGGGATCAATAGAGAAGTGATGAGCCTCAGACCTTCCTCATTTCAACCTGGCGTGTCTGCGGTCTCGTGCAAAGGTGAGAGAGGGTAACGAGGGCCGAGGCCACGGAGCCATGCGTCCAATTCCTCCCGTTCAACCCCAGTGAGCACAAAACCGGCTCTCTGTGGCTCAGTAGGTAGAGCACGGCGCTGACAGCGCTTAGGTTGTGGGTTCGATTCCCATCGGGACCACACATGCTGAAAAAAGTACACATTCACTACCGTAAGTCGCTTTGGATAAAAGCGTCCGCTAAATGTTCTGTGTTATGTTTGCATTTTGCAGTGTTGCAGGTTGCGAGTTAGTGTGCGGTGGTTGTGAATGCCGATGATTTGAACAACATTTCTCGGATGCTTCCTTTTTTTTGATGCTCCCAAACCGCAAACATTCCAGCTTTGTTGTAAATGAAAAATATTTTGAAGACGTGTTCAAAAACAACGAGAACGCAACGCTTTCACAACTTGCCACGGCCTAATAAATGATGCATTTTGGTTAGCCCGGTGCATCTTTCCTTTGGTACAAGTGGCACGATATGCTAAGAAAGCAGCTGGACTTTCATCCTTTTCCTGAGGCCTGAGAACAACAATCTAGCCGACGACTCGTAACATTCGCGCGGCGCTCGGGGTGGCGTCACGGCAATGTCACCGTCGCGACGTAAAGCTGTCCGATTATATGTTGTCTGGGAGGAGATGCACGTGCGCTCGGGTGCTGCTCTCAACCCCAGTGCGTTTGTCCCGGTCTGGATTTATGGCCGCGCTTTTGTTGAAGGATGGGCGCGAGTGTTTGTCATTCACTGAGCATTATCTAGAGGGCACTGTACAATAAGCGATGATGAAAGCGATCCTAAGTGTCAGTTTCATCGGTGTCAGACGCGGGGCAGCGCTGCTTAAGTGCACCCGCCCGCGCGCTGCGCCCGTGACTCGGCCGCCGCGGTCTGCCCCCGGAGGTGTTCCGGGGCAGGGCTTCTTGATTTAGAGATGTCTTATTTTACAGTCACTCACCTCCTCGTCCTCGTCCAGCTCCTCTCTCCCCCCCTCTCCTCCCCCCTGCCCCCTCGACCCCTCAAAGCCGGTCCCAGGAACCTCTCCCCTCCCCCCTCTCCGTCACCCTCCATCTCATCCCATCCCATTCCAGCACATGGCCAGCAGGCGGACTCCCCCTCCTTAGACTGGATGCTGCTGGCTGCGGCCCGAGGCTATGGCAGCGCTCAGGAATCCTCTGCATGCGATCTCCTGCCAGCGCCGCCCTCCCAGAGACGCTCCCCTCTCCTTCAGCCGTGCCCCGCAGCAGCGAGCGGACACAGCGTATGCCCACAGGGTCTGCTACATGCTATTAGCACTGATGTCACCGTTACTGCTCTATTAAGGCCAAGGTGACATACATAGAGGGAAAAACTAGAGATATGAACACAGTATGCACTTCATATAAGCAATGCTCTAACTGGGCTTCACTGCTGGTTAAAGATTCATTCTTTTTTTCTTTTATTTTAAATGCATAATGCAATTGCTAATATCTGAAATGAGCACAGATCGGAATTCCTAACATAAAACCTTTTACTGGAGGAACTGTGTGTGTTTGTATGTGTATGTTGTGTGTGTGCATTTAAGTGAATGTGTGTTGTTTGTTTGTGTGTAGAAAGAGAGAGAAAGAGCATCTGTGTGTGAGTGAATTAATGTGTGTGTGAGTGAGAGAGAGAGAGAGAGAGAGAGAGAGAGCGTCTGTGTGTGAGTGAATTAATGTGTGTATGTGTGTGATAGAGAGAGAGAGAGAGAGTGTCCGTGTGTGAGCGAATGACTACGTGTTTATGTTTGCACAAGTGTGTGTGTGTGTGTGAGTGAGAGAGAGACCGTCTGTGTGAGTGAATGAGTGTGTGTGTGATATATATAGAGAGAGAGTGTCGGTGTGTGAGTGAATGAGTGTGTGTGTGATAGAGAGAGAGAGAGTGTCCGTGTGTGAGTGAATGACTACGTGTTTATGTTTACACAAGTGTGTGTGTGTGAGTGAGAGAGAGAGCGTCTGTGTGAGTGAATGACTACGTGTTTATGTTTGCACGTGTGTGTGTGTGTGTGTGTGTGTGTGTGTGTGTGTTAAGTATGTGGATCACCACCCCCGTGCCCAGTAAGCAGTGAGTGGGCAGGACTGCCAGGCGAGGGCCGTAAATACTACAGCTGGAAGAGCATTATTCATGAGCCGCGCAGCCCCTGGAGCCGCGAGACACTTCAGCATCAAAGCCCGCGCGCGCACGCAGCCCCTCCGACTCACAAACGTGTGGATTATTCTTCCCATTCTCTCGCCCTTCTCAATCCTGCAGAGCATTTCCCACATAAAGCGCGTACCCCCCCCCCCCCTCGCCATCCTCCCCTCAGGGTCACCCGCAGCTTAAAATAGCCTTGACGTTGGGCCCTTGGAGGGCCCACTTTGTCCCCTCGCAAGCGAAAGAAGTGAATTACTGCGCCGTTCCACGTTATTAAACATGACACTCAGTGAAGATAATGGAGCCTATCTTCATCTGAATTCAAAATCCTAATCTCATTTCTTTGATTAATAGGCGCAGATCTGCATATCAAGGGCTCTTGTTAATTTACTCAGGCAAATCCTTCTTTTTTGATGTGTCTGCAAAAAAACAAACAAAAAACAAGTCTGTCCATACAATATTTTCTCTTTCTTTCTCCCCCCCCTCACCCCCCCTCCTCCCTTCCTTTGCACAGATGCATCTAAAGAAAGAGAAAGACAGATAGAGAGAAGAGAGAGAGAGAGAGAAAGGGGGGAGAGAAGGGGAGCGCGAGGGAAGGACAGGGAGACGGCAGAGAATAAAAAATGCTATGAAATAAGAGGGTGGGGGTTGGGGTGCAGGTGGGCTGGTAGTTTGACCAATAGGAGACAGATCGAGTTGACAACCAGAGCCTCCCAGAGGCTGACAAGGGCTTGTTGCTATGTTGGTAGAATTGTGTCATGCGCCTTCCCCTTTATGTGCGCCGTCGATCATATTCAACATGGTGCCCAAATCTCCACCAGGGGAAGGGAGATGTCTGCGTGTCCCTTTCTCCAGCCTCCTCTTCGGCTCGCCTCGTCCTCCCCGGGACTGCAGGACTGCCCCATCGCCCTCCCCAGCCCTGCTCCCAATTCCATTTAGCATGAAATATTATTTGTAAATATAATTTTTTCTTTCTTTTCTGAGATACGTTTTTACACGTTATCAATTTGTGCGACTGGTTATTTCCATGGTGAGTACCATGTCCAACCTTCAACCTTGGTTACGATCGTGGTCCTTACCCACAATGCCGCACTGCCGCCCTCACAATGTGCCAGATGCTTGAGATATAAAACCTTTGTGGTTTGCATTCACCCCGCTTCGCACATCTTTCTTTCCAGTCCTTTGTACAGGGGCTTATCAATGAAAAGGGGTTTGGTTGTTATTTGATGGCTAAAGATAGTGAATCTGTGGCACTTTTCATAAAAATCTAGCTGCTATCTAGATCTGTCTGGATCAGGTATGTGAGAGAACTACATGGCACTGCGCAGTGAAATGTTCAGTGTTGAATGAACTCTGATGGAGTACATTTGGTCCCTGTTGGACTTTGTTAGAGTTAAATGAATACTGACCATGGAGACCATGGAGTAACACTTGCTGGGCTTCCTCTCCGCTGAGCCACAAAATGGCTGCCCCACGTTCTGTTCTTTCTCGTATTTTGAGATGATAAATGATGAACATTTTCCTGGCGTGTTTATCAACCACATTTTCCCAGGGGTCAGGGGATCATCTTCCATTTGGCTGTGGGTTTTCTGGGGTTTTTTCTCTATTCCCTCTTGAAAACACACTTTGTCACATTTTCATTGTCAAAAAAATGCAGTGTGGCAGATTCTTTTTTCGATTGATTGAATTGATCGAATGATTGATTCGAGTTGGTGCTTTTTCTTGTTTTGGATTGGTTTAGGTAGGCGCTTGTGGTGAGCCCCCCCCACCACAGTGTAATGCTATTGAGAAAGATATTAATATTACATAAAGTTTGGAAAGGCACATAAATGTGATTCGTCATCTTCAATATCATCATCATCATCGCTCCTCATCCACTGGGACCCCTCCTGTGCTTGGGGATGATGGGATTGCCATCCCCACACTTCCTGTCTGAGGCACTTCCTGATCTCTCCCCTCCACCCCCCTGGATCGTGCGGCTCTTTGTGGCCGGCGCTGTCGTCACTTCATGAGCGGGTGATCTGAATCGCATCTGTTCTCTGGACATTTCACCTGCGAAATTCATGTGATTTTTCCATCAGGGTGTCAGGACAAGGGTTGTGGGTAGCAGTGCCGACTGGAAATCTGTGCCTTTTTGCACATCCAAACCAATACCTCAACGCAACAAATGTACTCTAATCTAAGCATTTGGTATGCGCACCTCGTACAGTTTAAGTTCAACGCAGCTTAACTTAATTCTCGAATATCTGACTGTTATTTACATAGAACATATGTAAATAACCGTAATTGGACATATGAAAATAACATTTTGAATGTTATTTGCATGTAACACCACAGATGTTAGTAGCGCTAGCATTATAAGCGCAGAGCAACATTAAAAGCCTTGTGAGGAGCCTTCATCTTCTTACATACAAGGCGGATTAGATGTGATTTAAACCAGGGGTCCTAACACTTTACAAATCTTTGATCTACTCATAGACTGAACATATTCTCTGGGAACTGCCACTTACCAAAATGAATGGCAACATATGTTCAAATATGTTTTCGTATTTTCTATAATAGCCTTGTAGCTCCCTTCGGACAAGTGCCTGCCAAATGAATCCATGTAAATGTATGCACACATGAGGGATAAAAAAATAATTTGAGATAAGGGCCTGGAATCTGTGGTTGAATCAGAAAGCAAAAATGAAAAGAGGTAAATTAGAGGGCTTCAAATGTGCTCCCATTATTCTGTCAGTTCCAAAGGGTTTCACAGCGAGTCGCATGTCGAAACAAAAAGGAAGAATACCATTTCACCGCAGTAATGGTGAGTGCTACGTCCTTAAACGCACAGATTAAATTAGAACCCCCTTTGACATATCATTGATTTACCTGAGTTAGGCAGAGACACTACTCAGCACCAGTGACCCGGCCCCATCTCACAATCCCTTGTCGTTCTTCAGCTGTGCTCATGCGGGCTTTGTGAAAGTGGAGCACGTGCAGTGCTGTGCCACAGGACCCAATTTGGCGGCAGTGGTGGGTCACGCTCCGCGCTAATGCTCTGGGACTGACGGGGGAAGCAGCTCCACCCCGGCTGGACTGCCACGCCGATCATTATAACATCAGGCATTATCTCTGACCTTTTCAGGGCCAGCTGGGGAAAAGGCAGGATACAGGAAGCACCAGGCAGCCCCCCTCGGTCTTATCTCCAGCAACCAGACCCCACTTCCTGTGGCGGGAAAAGGAAAGGGGGACAGGCTGGGGTCGTTCATAACAGCAAACAAAATGTGGCCCAAAAAGAGGGGGTAGTGGGCAGCATTGTCCCCCTCCAGAAAGGAGTGCCACCTAGCCGATTTTGCAACACTCCCTGTGACGTTTCTGTGACAATGTGTGAAGTCTTAAGAAGGTGCTGCTTCTCCTCCTCTGAGCCACAAAATGGCCGCCGTGCCTTCCATTGTTTCTTGTATTTGATGCCATTTTCCTGGAGTGTTTCTCAACCACATGGGGTCAGGAAATTGTCTTCCGTTTGGCTGTGGGTTTTCTGGGCTCAAAGGTAGACCAGGTAGAATTGACACGTAACTCCACCTAGACTCGCTCCTTTGTGAGCGTATTGTGCTCTGCAGCCTCACTCAATGAATCACTCCGGTGGGAGAAAAAAAAAGGTTGTTTCTTGCAGCCCTATGTCAGAGACTTGTGCCTAGAACACACAGTGTGATTTTAGCCCCAATAATAGAACCCGTGATTATAGTTGAGACTTTGTGAATGCACACCCAAATCAGAAATTGTGCTTTGGCTTCCTCGTTCATTTAGATTTAAGTGCAAGCTATGATCATGATCATTTTACATTTTACATTTTAAGCATTTAGCAGACGCTCTTATCCAGAGCGACTTACAAGATGTGCATTAATACATGGTAGGAACAATCATAGTTAGCGCACAAGATCAGTGCAGTAATACAGCAATAGACATCATTGCAGGCATCTGCGTACCATACCTGTAACACTGGGAAGGAAAAGGTTAGTGTGTTTTTTTATTACGTTTTTTAAAAGTTTTTTTTTAGAAGTAGCTTATAGTGTAGAACAAGTAAACAGTGGTGACGACAAATGAGCTAGATGGAGTTCAGTGGTAGTGGAGTCTGAAGATTATCAATGATAATTGATCATTGATAATAGGAGCACCTACACGCTAGGATTCAGTTACGGGCAAGTGTGAATGTTTTCACCAGAGTGGCATGGGAAAATGTGTGGTTTCATAAGCTTATGAGGAGGACTGCCAATAACCAATGAAAGATGACCATTAAACAGCATAACGTGCCAGCGGCCCATTGAACCACAGCAACAAAGAAGCAGTAAAAATGCAATAACACCCATTGGACAGGGTCCTTCCTCTTTTGTACTTCAGCCAACAGTCAGAAGCCAAATACAGCAATCACACACACGCAGGGGCACACATACACACACACACGCATGTGCACACACACACACAGCATCCCTCACCTCAGTGCCTCCTCTGCAGTCCCCAAATTGTACTCTTATCATCAGTACTGCCACTGATCAGCAATCAATGCCATTCACTGTACATTCAGATCAACGGCAATACAGCCATAGGAACCAAGGTCCTCTCTCATTTCAGGTTCCAGAAACGGGATTGTTTTTTTCTTTTTGGTCGCGAGCCTCAACGATATACGCGCCAATCCGTGGCACACGGCCAGCGGCACGATAAGTTAATTAACCAGCTCGTTTCCAGAGCACCTCCGAGGAACTTAAAAGCCTGCTTGCCCTAATTTATGGGTTAATTAATAAGATGGGGGGGAAGGTAAACATTTTAAGAATCAATTGCAGGACCTAGCTGTAAGGAGAGGCCTTGAAAGCTCAACGCAGCAGGACGTAAACAACCCGTGGCCCCCAAAGCAGGAGCCGTCCCCCGCAGAGCAGCATGGCTGACGACAGCCGCAGCAACGCGGCAACTGCATCGGCCGCGCCAGCGAGAGCGCGCTCTCCTGGCTGGGTGCGTGCGCACTCTCAAACTTAAAGGTACAATTAGAGTGCTCTTTTGTTCGTCACGGTACAAATGTGTTCACCTGTGGTGATAACAAACCTGACCCCACTCCAAACACCCTGTGTCCCTCACTGGGCAGTGGCAGTGTGGGGCATCGTGAGCCACCCTCTGTGCTGCACTGGCTCACTCTCCCAAGGTGGTGATTCAGTCCTATGATGAACTATGTATGGGATCCAAATTGTGATTACAATCATGCAAGATAAATCACTCTGCCGCTGGAGAAAATAACCTGGCTAAGATAATGAGCGGGTGAGACTTGAGCGTGATTGGCACTTTGGGCATAAATAACCTGGAATTATCCGTAATAACCATGGTAACTGAGTTGTAATTGCCAGAAGGTTCTCTTGTCTTGGAAAATAGCAGTGGAATAAAGAAGGAGCCAGAAAGGAGTCCTTGCACAGTCAAACCTCCATTAATTGTATGCATTGTGTGCATTTATTTATGCCACAAAGGACCCCACTGTTTTTGTCTCCGAGGACTCATTTCTGTTACCCAGACTGGAGGCAAATAGCATTAACGTTTATCAAATGTCGCCCCCACCCTTTTTTTGTTTTGGAAAAAAAAAAGCGGATCAGATCCTCGGCACGATTCACAGATAAAACGTGTACAGGGTGGGGAAGTGATGTAAGCAGTCCTTTAGAAATGGCCTTGGTTGTGAATAGCTTTCTTCCTGCGACGCTACAGAGCTCCCTTTGGCTGGAGAGCGCTCCACTCCAAAGCTGATATGCTGAACCCCTCGGTAATGCTGGGATGCTGAATATCCTATGTGTTGAGCCCCAAGGAGAATCCCGTGTACGGTTCTCTGGTAAATTAGCCTGCCCTGTGTCTCTCATCTACGTGCATGCAACGCAGCATGCAACGCAGCATGCAACGCAGCGCTTCCCACAGCAGGGAGACAGACGTGCTGGGCCTGGAGGCCGTTGGTGACACGGACAGAGTGACAGTAACACAGGCACGATGCTCACAGTGCCTTGGAAACACACTCACCGGGGTGGGGTGGGGAGATGTGTGTTTCTCCATCAGGTGAGGTGGAGCCCCTGACATCCGTGCAGGAGAGCCCCATCTTCAAAGGGAATGTTTTCACCCGACCCCCCATCCCCCACCTGCCCCATACACACACCCCTCCAGCCAACAGCCTCCACCGCTCATTAAGACTGCCTGCACTCGTGTGATCACACTCAGCACCGCTGTTTCCCAGGGTTCCAATCCTGTCTCCTCACTTCTAAAAACAGCCCCCTCCCCCCCCAAACCCATGACATTAGCCTACGCTACAGCGCGCGGATGCTTCGGGAAGAGAGGGGGCTGCGGTATTTTCTGATTAATAAAGATGTTATGCGAATGCACATTCCCTGCCGTGGCCCCGGCCCCCCTGCCCCGGCTCAGAGGACAGAACGCCAAGCATGCGTGGAGTGGGGGCGGCTGGAATCGGCGAGTGGGAGGGCGGAGACAGAGGACGGGAGAGGCCTCAGATCTCAGCCGTGGCCCCTCCCTGTCGTTGGCGCGTGACGGCCCCCGCTCACGCTAATCCCCATCCATTGAATTCAAAGCATTTCAGCCAAAATCCCAGCTTTGATTCGTCGTAGATCTGACAGCGAAAGCTGCTGTGCGGAAAGTTTTAACTGAAATTTAAACAGAGGCCGGGTTGTGGGAAGGGTACGTTTCCGCCGTGGAGATCAGGGAGCGAAGATACTGGGATTTTGGGAGATGTGGCACTGCTTTTGAACGTGCTGCGTTGTTACAGTGATTCACCAGCTCAATTCCCGGGTTAGAAGATCATAGATCTTGCACATGTTGAAAACATGTGTATGAATGTGTGTAGTCATTATGTTGTGATCCAGCCCTAGAGGTTGAGTGGAACCACCCCCCCCCCATATGACCACTGTTGAAGAGTACAGTGAACTACTAAACTACTGCCCTTGACGAATAACCTTTTCTAAAATATGTTTATCAAAGTGATGAGAATCTCTCACAGGTTCACAGAACACTAGCAACTGATGCAATTAAGTAGCGGCTGACGCCGTCCAAGACACCTAATTTACAACATGTGCCACTTAGGACCAATTTACAACAACCTTTGATGTTTTATTCCCCCCTTGCATTCTTTGTTCTTTATTCTTTATTCATATCTGTACCTTTTTTTCCCCTCGCACGCCGAGATCACAAAAACATCTCTCACAAAAAAACTTTGCCGGGGAAAAAGTTGTCTTTGTGTCTGTTTTAGGACGGTCCTAAGGAGGCGGCGGCGGCGGCTTTGAAGCAGCTCCACGGCGCTGCGCTTTTAGCGGTGCCCCTCCAGCGAGCCCAGTTCTCCTCCCTCCCTCCCTCCCCTCGGCTCGGCAGGGAAGGGGGCGACGCGCGCCTGAAAACAACAACCGGAGAGGGAGAGTGGCAAACAAACAGATGAGCTGAGGGAAGGGAGTGGGAGTGGGAGTGGAGGGGCGCGTGGGGCGGCCCCTCCCCGAGTCCCCTCTCTTCCCCACGCTTTCTCCCTCCCTCCCTCCTCGCGCCGATGCTCCGCGTTTCATCTCCAGCTACCGGTCTCCCAAGGCTGGCTTGAAAAGGCCCTGCTGCCGTCTGCTCCCTCCCCGGTCCCCTGCCATCCCCCCTTTGAAGTGCGGACCCTCCCCCCACGACTGCAAACCCCAGGGAGGAAAGTGAACGAGAGGAACCCGCGGTTCCCCTCGGCTGCTTTTTGTTCCCCTTCGCCCCGCTTATGGTGTTTCGGCGGGGGCCTCGCTTGCCCCCCGAGGCTCGGTTGTTCCCCGCGCTCGTCCGCCCCCCCACACACACACACACACACACACACACACGCACACACACATTCGCTCTGAGGCCTGGTGTCTTCATCTCGCTGTGTGATTCTCCCCTCTTCTTATCAGACGTGGCTTCGGCGCGATAGCTGGGAGCTCGTTCCCGAGACCCCCAGCGCCCCTCTATCTCGTGGAACAGAGGGTCTCTTTGTTCCTGCCCGCTTCCCCTCGGACTCCCCCAGCTCATACTTGGGATTCCCAAGGCGGCAGGTGTTCCCCCGGAGGGCTGGCGCACCAGGAGCAAAAGTGACCTCCCCTCCCCTGCCGTTTGGGACTGGACTCCCACCGCAGCTCCGGGTCGACCTGTTCGCAGAACATCCGTCCGATGGCCTAGGAATTCCTTGAGGGAGGCCTGCCCAAAACAATAGGACCTTTCACAGTGGCAAACTAATGCCAGGCTGATCCGCCCTGATCTGGATCACAGTGTAACGAAGTGTGAAACTAAATGTCCTGCCCCGGGTGTTGTACTGTATTGATCTGCTTTAACTCCGAACCACCTCCTGAGATGGTCTAACGTTAGCAAGCCACTGCAAGATATTTTGAATGTTTTTCTCTCTGCCTATATGGCAAGCTTGATTATTTATCAAAAAGCTCTCAGCCAGCTGCACAAAATAGTCATCTAAAATTTACACAGGCAAAAAAAAAAAAAACATTTTAAATGATCGAGCCAGCTAGTTATTTCTTGTCGGCTTTATTGCTCATCCACATCTTCCTTCCCAAACTAACACAATGAAAATTAGCATATGTGAGTAAACCGGCAGTGGAATTATAACAATAAGAAGATACTTAGAGGAGAAAAACAACACCAGGCGATGGCAATCATGAAGTGGAGCCTTGCATCATGCAGTGAGAATCATTGTTTACAACTGTATCCCGCTCGCACACAGTCTCCTCGGGCTGCAGGAGCCGCAGGAGTCCCCGGTGGGCAGGCTCATCGTGAAAGCAATCGAGCCAGACCAAAAGAGTTTTGTTACAAACTGGATTAGCCATCTGATCCCAGTGTGGAGGCAGCTAACGACGTTTGGGCAAAGATACTTTAAGAGGCGCGCGCGTCCTGTCCCTGGAGGACCCTCTGAGACAAACGGTTAGCCCCGTAAGAACGGGGTGACGTAAGCTTCGTCTTCATTGGCCAGCGGGGAAGGAGCGCGCACGGAACGTCCAATTATCTCACTGGCCATTAGCGTAACCGCGTGCGCCGTTCGGAAAAACCCGCCGTCGTCGTTTGAGCCCCGCTCCCAGGGTCTTTATCGTGTTGCGTTTCGTTGCTGCCGTCTGCTGGATCCAGTCAGAGCCAACGAGCACCAGAACCAAAGCACAAAGTTAAGCAACGCTCACATGAACGAGATCGTGGCCAGCGGGGGGCCCATTATGGTGTGAAAATAATAGGCTCCCCTGAATTATGCCCGCGACAAATTGTTCGAGGAAGTGCATTCTTCAGCATTAGATTATTGTTGAGTGCCACATCAGAATAATAATAGTGGTCGGTACTTAGTGAGTTTAGCACAATTTGTCAAAAGATGACACGTGACCACGTGCAGAACGGCAAATTGGTCACGTCGCACGTATCGCACAGAAGGCTTGACATGCACGCGAGCTCGGCTGTGTGGAGGCGCCGCAGTGAACGCAGGAGAATAGTTGGCTTCCTTGCCTCCGCAGAACGATGAAAGCCCATGCCTGCTCTGCTGCAGCTCATGCTGTTATCCCTATCCAAAGGAACTGGAGAAAATGCTGCCTGATCAGTCATGTGTGGAGTGTTTGCTTAATGGAAATTTGGTGTTCCCCCCCGAGAAGCACGCAGGTACATTGGATTGGCTTGACCCCGTGCCCCAAAATACGAGGTGTACCCTCCGCCAGTGTGATGATTCGTTCACATCGGGACATTCCCAGCCAATGCAAGGCGCGTCGGCGGGCGGATTTGCTCCCCCTTCTTTCTTTCCGCTTTGCAAAGGTGTTGAAAAGACAGAGACTGACAGACCTGAGCCGCCCGCATTAAAGGATAATTAGTCAAATGGAAAGAGTTGAGGTTCTGGAGAGAGGGGAGGCGGGGGATTTGGTGTCAGAGGGTACAGGTCACCCGCAGGCCATCCCTGAGGGGGCGGGGTGGGTGAGCAAAGGTTTGGGTGAGGCCTGAGAATTGAGGAAGGAGAATACATTTTTTTGGGGGGGGAGGGAGGGGGTTATGCTCTTTTTTGGGGGGGGGGCGGAGGCAGCCTGACAAAGGCAGGCAGACGAGAGCTCCTGACGTGGACAGGAATGAGTTCCGACAGCGAGATTAAGGATGGAGGAAGGAGCTTATTTCACGGCTGATTTGTTTTCATATCTGAGCAGCAGTGGGAGAGAGCATGGAGGGGGGGTGTGAAGACGAGCAGGATGGAAGGAGGAGCGAAATGAGAGAGGAGTGGGGGGAGAGAGGGAAATAAAAGGGCTGATGGAAACAAGGAAAACATGGGGAGGGGGGAAAGAGGAGAGATGAGCCAGACCAGGGATGAAGGGGGAAGAGGGAGAGAAGAAAGGGAAAGAACAAGGGCTTAGGCAAAAGGACACAGAATGGGAAAGGACAGATGATCGAGCTGAGATGGAGGAGGAGGGGGGAGAATAAAATTTTAAAAAGGCTTATGGGAAGGGAAACGCAAAGAGGAGAGGAAACGGAGGAGAAGTGCATATGGGAGGTTTTGGGGGAGGTCGGGGAAGAGGAGAAAAATGATGACAGGAAGACGTGGGGTGAGGGGAGTGGTCGAACCGGCCGGGGGAGGTCCTTAGAGGGACAGAAGGTCCCTGCCAGAAGGTAAAAACGTACTCTCGTAGAAGGATTTCAAGAGACACGGGGAGACACGGTGGAGAACAGCTCAGAGCACGTGAAGAAGAGTAGATGGAGGGAGGAGCACACTCATCGGGGAGAGGAGTGGAGAGGGTTTACAGACAGGAGCCAGGCATGAGAGACTCCACCCAAAGGGAAACAGGGAGAGTTTCTCGTAAAGTTTCACCTACTCCAGCCATGACTCATCACGCTGCTACAGCGTCACACAGCAGATGTGAGTTAGCCAGGTGTAAGCTGCTGCTGAAAATACGTGGGCCGGCTGGGGTGGCGTAGGCAGGGAATGAGAAAGAGAACATGGAGGTTTTCAGCTCAGAGGATACGTGGACCAGGAGAATGGATGATGAGGGTTGGTTCTCACACGCCCCGTTTTGGCATGAGAATGTGCGGGCCAGGGGCATTGTTATACCCAGGCTCCTGGGGCTTCAGCCCCAAATCTTTTTTGACGAGCCCCTCATCTTTTGATCACAATGCCGCTTGTTCACTCCCACGAACGGCCATTTCTCAAGCGAGGTGAGTTTTACAGCGCATCTGTCTCTAAATGGCCAAAAGGAACCCATCCCGCTCACACTCAACACCCCACTCAACCCCCCAACCCTAACCCCCACACACACACACACACATGCATAGCTCATCTGCAACCCCCCCCCGATTCATCCGTGGGCTGGGCCCTGAATCTGTTCAAACCCTAGTGACACCATGATGAGCACCAGCCTTCAGTTCTGTCGCGAGTGTGTTAACAGGGTGCTCGTCACACAGGAGCTAGGATTCTCTCCACTAGTCAGAGGAACAGAACTCACTCAGTCTCACTCAGACAGTGAGCTAGTAAGCAAAGGTATATTGAGCCCACTGTTTAATTTAGTGCGGGCTTGAACAATCTCTCTGGAGACATAATTGATGAGATTCTGTACCTTGGCCTTGATGGATTAAAGTGCAGGGGACTAGACCGGCTGGATGCTAAAAGTGGCCCCTTGACCCCCGGGTTGCTCTGGTGCATACGCCCGGGCCTGCATTCAGCATGCCCAAATGGCATGATTCATCCCATTGGCGTGTTTCGCCGAACAGCCATTGAAATATGT